>JARYHS010008742.1:95800-114801 GCA_031002005.1 Vandiemenella viatica | reverse complement strand
TTGTTCCCCCTTCCACCTTGGAAACGCGGTTGCCGCCCCACAGACGAAAAAGGGAGTTATTTGTTGACAGGTTGTTGCACCTGCAGGTTATATGTGGCCAGGGGTATGTCAAAAATTGCAACACATACAAGTTCGAAAGGTTTATTAATAGCTCCCAATTACTCATTTGCTATATTAACCCAATTTCGATTTTAAATGTCTCATACAAAATTTCTTGACCCTCAGCCCATACACAAATCAAAGAGACGCGGATTTGATTCACACAAAATGAGGCACAGGGCATCTTACCAGGGAGTTATTTAAACATAGCCGGATATGACATTGTACCTTATCTTGAAATATTATTTAAATTCAGTCTGGATACTTGCTGCTTACCACAGGACTGGAAAGGTGCGATAGTAGTACCGGTACATAAAGGAGGGGTGAGAAATAGATTCGAAAATTATAGGCCTATCAGTTTGACATCAGTGGTAGGTAAATTAATGGAAAGATTAATGTGCAACCACATCAGAAATATACAGCTACAGATATACTAAATAATAACAAATAATAACAAATGAACTAGTGACCTAGTTTCTAGTGGCTGCGCATTCCACCCCTGGCTTAGTCACCATAACCTAACGCTGTTATCCTACCAGGTGCAGAAGACCTTTTAATGTGGAATCCAAAACAAGGAAGCATTCTGGCGTACTTCACATTGCCAGATGTGAAGGTTGGATTATTGGTCTAGGAAAATCCCCGCCGAGACAGATATTCGAACCCGGTACCTTTAATTCGCCTGCCAGATATCTTAACCACTGAGCCACCTGACCGCTACAGATATACTGTTAACATTAGCATGTCGGTAATGCGAACTCATAAGATTTTACCCATCCAAAAATCGCCCAACGCGCCTAAAGTAGTTTTCACTTCAAAAACTAAAAATCTAGCTTAGTTCACAACCCGACGGTTCGTCGAATATTCCCGTAGGGTATCTACCAAACTGTTGTGTCAGAGGCAGGAAGGCTAATTCCTCTCTTCAGAGGCCTCCAACGGAAGCGTCCCGGCGTAGCTCATATAAATACAACTCCTATAAACTGTGGTTTTGTATGAACAACGATGACAGAAATTAAGGTGAGCTTTATACTCGTAATAGGTAGTTTTCTCGGTTTGTAGGATGTTGGCTAAGGTGTTGCCTAGTATCCATTGTACAGTATTATTTTTCGTTTCGGGATATCTCGATTTGTCTGATTTAAATATTTCCTGGATACTCACTGTTAGAGGGGAAGTTCTGTCTTGGAAGGCTATTCTTCGCCTGGCCAAATCCATATTCTCTGGTTTTGATCACATGTTATTCTGTGCATCAGTGTGTCAGTATTTCCGCATTTTGTGCATCTGTCAGTCGGCGATAAATGTATTTCGTAAAGTCTCCTGTTGGATGGGATGTTTTCATTTACCACGTCGTACCACAGTGATGTTTCATTAGTTATATTTTTCCTGATATTGCTCCAGGTGTACTGTGTATTTTTACCTTCGATTTTGTTCCTGTGACATGATGCGCTTGCTATTTTTGTAAATTTCTTTGGTTGTCTTGTTATGCCATGTGAATCCTTTGGTTTTTGATTAGTTTGTTTCGTGGTGGAATTTTCTCATATTGCGGGAGGGTGTACTTTGTTTCCGCCATTTTGAATGGTATTTCAACCGCTGAGCTAACAGATGGCCTTATTTTGTACTGTTAGGGTGCTAAGTACTATCAAAGTCGGATAAAAACTGCGTGTTTGTATAAAGATTTTGCGAAAAGCGTCCAGCGCCCATATCATACACGCAACAGGTGGCTTCTAGCGAGCTCATAGACTTACCCCAGCCCAAATACCGCGTAGCGCGACTATACAACCTTTCGCTTTTTTTTTATTTTTTTTAAAAAAAAAGAACAATCAAATGTTCTAAATGGCTGTTAAAATTAATCCTACGGTGGGAGTGTGCGGCAGTACATACCGGGCAGCTATGCGCACGCACTGCTGGGACTCCTGGAGGCTGCGCCTCCGGGCCGCTACCCTGGCCGTCGCCGTCGCCCGTAGGCACCTCGGATGACGTCGGAGCGCTGTTAGCCGCCGGGGAAGGGGGCGGGGGGTCTGACGAAGGCAAACTGCAAAAACAATAACCACATCGTCCACTTCCTCTCGCTCGGTACATACATCACATACGGAGCGACGTTTGTCAGAGTTGGAAGAAGGAATTATCTCGTTTTTCCATTCAACCGTGAAGCCGTGTCTAAAATCAAGTTCCGTTGATTCATAACTGTACAGAACGCTAGCCATATTACCTCGGGTCCTTCTTCTACGGACAGTAGCCACCAACAAGCCACAGCAGCGAAAAGGTGTATTTTTCTCTGCGGCGTAAGTAATCTGAGTTGTAAAACAAAAAAATGGCCTTATGGCCCGGAGACACCGAAGGATAGTTCGGCCGCCGATTGACATAGTTTCGACTAGCCGCGCAAGCGCCTGTTCGCTGATAATTTAATTTTAATTGCAATAATAATGATAATTGATAATAATAATAATAGATAAAATTGCGATGGAGCGCCACACTCTGGTGCCAATCTTCCCACACACCCGACTTTATCCATTCCTATTCCAACCTACGTTTGCCCTCTACTAATTTTTACTTTAAATTCTTTCAGTGTTTCTGGTAAATTGTTCATCACTTCTCTTGGCACTTTATTCCACTCCCTTACATCCTTCCCTACGAAATAAAATTTTCCCACACCCTTATGCCTGAAATTAAGGGCTAGCTTCTGCTCATGGTCAACCTTACGCTCCCAAGCACCTCTCTTAATTTTCCGACCAATGGTGCACACGCTACGGACGCAACTTCCCCTCACACCAATCATCCCCCTTTTTTGTCCCCATCTACATTTTCAAATTTAAAGTTTAAGTTTTTTCAACGATTTGGTAAAATATTCATCACTTCTCTTAGTAACTTATTCCAATCCCTGACACCCTTACCTAAAAAAGAGAAACTTCCTTCACCCTTGTGCCTGAAATCGAGTGCCAGCTTGTGGTCATGGTCATCTTTACCCTTCCATGAATTACTTTTAATTCTTACACCTATATCTATCTGTCCACGCCTCATCGCCAACACTCGCCTTGTACACTCCCGTGACTCTTTTCACCCTCCTTCTGTCTTCCAATGAATCCCATTTCAGATCTTTTATCATATCTGTTACTGATTGCATTCTGCGTAATTTCCAGAAACAAATCTAGCATCCTGTTTTACACCCTCTCCACTCCTAAATTTGATTCTCAAAATGTGGGTTTCATACTATATTACCATATTCAAGCGATGGTCTGACCAAAGTTTTGCAACCCAATTTCTTTACTTTTCTCGTACATCCCCTCATCACTCTCTCCAACAAGTACAGAATTTTGAAACGTTTTCCTACTGCATGTCCAATGTGTCCTGCCCAGTTAAGCTTGTTATCAAATGTAATACCAAGATATTTACATTTTAAGTCTTCAACAAACAATTCTTTCCTCACCTTATATTTGTAATCAACCTTTAGCTTTCTATCTGCGTATCTAATAAGCTGACTCTTCTTTGCATTTATCTTTATCCCATGTTTACCAACCCAACTACATATCCTGTCCAGATCACCCTGCAGCTGTTTACAGTGCTCTACCGTTTGGTCCTTTTATACAGCATTATGTCATCTACAAACAATCTAATTTCAGATAGTAAACCATCAACACAATTAATCATTAGAATAATAAATAGCAATGGTCCCAATACACTACCATCTGGTACTTCCATTCTTACTTCCACGTCTTTTGATATTGCATTTCCTACCCTAACTTTTTGTTTTCTATCTTTAAAAAAACTCTCGTACCCATCTAATTACTTCCTCATCCGCTCCAATAGGCTTTTCCTGATTTACTGCTATTTAAACTGGTAGTTTTACCGGGTACAGGAGACCTACGGTTTTAAGTGGAATCCGAACTACGGAGCAAATCATTGCTAGAGAAAAGGTTTGTCAGTTTTGAAGACAGTAAAAATTTCAGCCGAGATGAGGATACGAACTGAGGACCTACCGTTCGCTATTCACGCGCCTGAACAAACTGAGACAGTCACCAGACCGCTAATCCGTCATGGAACAACCCAGAATTACATGCACTCAGAATATAATCATAGCTTAGCATTTTGCGTAGTGTCGGATCTCACGTAACAGTGAGCGAAGTAACTTTAAAGGACACTTCCTATTTCTACACGAATATTTAAAAAATAAACATCCATCAAGATTTCTTTCTAGCTTACGATTTTTAATGAAAATGAATGTGTGTTTTTTTTCGCGGTTATATTACAATCCATTAATACAAATTTAATGGAATTAATCAAAAATAGTTTTCTTATATGTTACCAGATCAACCTTTTATGTAATGAGATTTTACGCAGGTACAATATTCAAAATGTAGGGATATCCATAAATTAAATTTAATTGCAATGAAGCGCAATTTCCCTATTCATCTAATCACAATTTTCTTAGTAATTTATTATTACTATTATATACTTTATTAAATCCTTTCAGGGTTAATACGAATTTTAATTGTAAACTCTTCCAGCGTTTTTGGTAAATTATTCATCACTTCTGTTGGTAAACCATTCCAATCCCTGACACCCAAACAAAAAATTTTTACCATTCATTTATGCCTTAAATCGAGTGCCTTTTGTAGTCATGGTCATCGTCCCCCCCCCCCCCCTCCCCGGTCCCGTCACCAACGTATGCCTTGTGCATTCCCAACATTCCTTTCATGCTCCTCCTGTCTTCCAATGACTTTAAATCCAGCTCCTTTATCATATCAGTTATTGATACAAATCTAGCTGCTCTCCAAATCCTGTATTTGATACCCAAAATGTGGATCCAAAACTGTACCAACATTCAATACAATGGTCTGACTAAAGTTTTGTAACCGACAATAAAGATGTCTGTTCGTTGTATTATTGAATAATTATGTTGGTGTTATACAGACAGAGGTTAGGTTGCTTGGTCATCTCATAATGTTTTAAAGCTTAGAATCTAAACTGAATTGTTTGATATCTCTTATGCTTCAATGTTACACCTTAAACCTTATAGAAGTGAATTCTGTTACTTGGGAAGTAAAATTACAACCGATAGCCGAAGCAGGAATGATGTTAAAAGCAGAATAGCACTAGCAAAAAGAGCCTTCATGAAAAAGAGAAATCTCTTAGTTTTAATTATTGATCTAGGAATTAGAAAGAACTTTTTAAAACTCTATGTGTGGAGCACAGCACTTTACGGTAGCGAAACATGGACTTTAGGAATACCTGAAAGACAGAAAATTGAAGCATTTGAAATGTGGTGCTACAGAAGAATGCCGAAAATTAAGTGGACAGACAAAGTAAAAAATGAACGAGTTTTGGAAATGATGGGTGAGGAAAGAAGTTTGTGGAAGAAGCTTACAGAAAGAAGAGACACATTGATTCTATGAAATATTTGGTAGTAACAGTACAAAGGAACATGAAGTGGGACTTACATATTAATACGCTAGTAGGTAGAGCTAACTCTAGGCTGCGATTCCTAGGTAGAATCTTGAAAAATTGTATGAACAAACGAAGGAGATATCGTACAAATCTCTTGTGCGTCCACATTTGGAATATTGTTTTGCCATTTGGGATCCGTTTCGTAAGGGGTTGATCGAAAGTATAGAGAAAGTACAGAGAAGAGCCGCTCGATTCGTGACCGCTTGCTACAGTCCTTATGAAAGCGTCACAGAACTGATTAATAGACTAGGCTGGGAGTCTCTGGTACATAGACGACGCACGTTTCGTATAAACCTATTGGTAAACATGTGTACTCCCACTTTCACTCACGAGTGTAGTGAAATACTTCGTCCACCAACCTATCTGGGTCGGAATGTCAGGAAAGGTAAAATTATAGAAATAAGGTGCCGCAATGATTCTTATATGAATTCTTTTTTCCCTCGTACCATTAGGGATTGGAATGCACAACAAAGAGATTAGTTTTGGTGCTGAGCACCCTCTGCCACATACAGTTTTGTGAATTGCAGAGTATATATGTAGATGTAGATAAATAGTGTTGGAGTAAATAAACTTCAACGCACTCCTTTCTGGGTAGGTTGAGAGTGAATCTAAGTTTGCTTTAATTCCTGAAACGGATGACGGGAATTTTATGAAACTTGATACGCATGTTTCTCATTGGTTGAATAAAATCAGTGTGCGAGTAAATCGATACACAGTGGTTCAGCATTAGAATATAGTGGACATTCAAACTTAAGTCGTACTATCGATCCAAAAAAATTGCTTTGGGCAGTATTTTTGATTAAAAAAAAATGAATCCGTCACATTTAAAACCTTAAGATGCGGCAGTCTGTATAAATTACACGCATAATCGAATATATCCGTTGAGATTCAACAACAACTCACTGGGCTCAAACAATGCGATTCATGCGCCGTTCTACCGCTGCATAACCTTTGTATTAGAACTAGTGATGGGCAAACCGATTCTTTTGGATGAATCGTTTGGAATCGATTCACTCCTCGCTGAGAATCGATTCTTTTAAACGACTCCCCCCCCCGAAAATGTATTCTATATTCGCCACTGGCTTGTTTACGAGATTTTCGATACAATAAAAGAAATATAGGCGGAAGAAATTTCGGAAGGCGAAAATACGGTATTTTTTTATTGTGATAACGATTTAGTCACTGAGATTAACTGTGGCAATGACATTGTCTCACGAACTCTTAGATACTGATGTTGAATATGGAGCTTATACACTCAGATGAGTGAAGCGAGTTATATAAAATCCTGGATACATACTCTTAAGATAATCAGAAATATACCCTAAAATTCAATGAAATAAAGCTACTGGTTTAAAAAATATTAAAATATGATCTGCAAATCGGTAAAAATCCTGCCCCCAGTGACAAATAAATACCACAAAGAATGGAGACTGATGTGCTCATTCTTGGCAGCGGATGCATTATTAATAAAGACTAGGCAAGATTATAAGTGTAAATGTAAATAATAAATACCTGAAACGTGAAACTGGACCGGTGACTTGAATATAGTGAAGCACAAAAAGCAGGCTCTCCACTAACTATTTGAGCGCCCTTGCGCAATACCGATTACGCCGCCCCCTGTCTAACTACAACCAGTGGTGGATCTGGGAATTTTCCGAACCGGGTCAACAAAAATGTGAGATTGCCACACTGTGAAATTTTCAAGGCTTCCAGCTAATTGTTGTCAAACCTCATTACTGATTCTAAGCCTTGTTGCAGATTGTATATGTCGATTGAGATTGTTGATTTTGTAGGTGGCATGTTTGTTAGCCTACACGTCTCGCTAGAGGGCGTCCATAAACCACGTAGATCGGTCTTGAGAGGTGGGTGGAGGGGGTTGGAAGGTGGGATCCGAGCCAGGCCAAATAGCTTTTCATTCATATTATTTGTCACACTTAAAATGAGATACAGAACACTCAACACCATGTAAATATTTATTTCCGTCAATGGAAAAAAACTACGTGGGGAAGAGGGGGGTTAGAGACATCAGCCACGTCGAGTTACTTGGGGGGAGGGAGGGTTCAAAAGAAGCCAAAATGGAGCTACATGGTTTATGGACGCCCCTTACATATGCTCCAATTTTACTCCATAAATTTGGCAAATTTTTTTAATTTGCCGGATGGTGCTTTCTTAAGTTAAACAGCGTATCACTAGCATTTTACCCACAAACCAATAAATCAGTGTTTGTTTAAATGGCATAATTTAAATTTTGTATTTATTTTCTTGGTTTCAGTATTAGTATTTTGGGGGACGTCCAGAAATTACGTGAGGCTATTTTCCGGAAATCTAGACCCCCCCCTCCCCGTTGGTGAGATTTCATGAGATTTTCACGGAACCCCCCTCCCCCCAGTTGTTCGACCAGGAGAAGTTTCGAGACTTTTTTTAGCTGTCGTGCTCCCCGAAAGAATGATACCCCCTCAAAAGCCGGTTTTTTGCCTTGTAAACTAATATTTTTTTACGTTTTTTTAGTTCTACACTCGTTCAAGTTCAAAATTTCACGTGAGATATCCGTCAACCCCCCCCCCCCCTTTGGTGAGATTTCGTGAGATTTTTCGGACCCCTTCCCCCCCCCCCTAAAAAGTCTCACGTAATTTCTGGACGCTCCCCTATATTCATCGACGGCACTGTTACCCAACGTCTTTTCGTTTAACCTTTTTCCTCGTAGAAACCTCACCAGCTGGAACAGTATATATGCCGCTTCAGCACCTGCTAATTTTTGTAATGGTCCAATTCATAAACTTCGTTCATTTCTATTGCAAAATGTTTGCATTATCCACAAAATTAAGAACTGAAGAACAACTAAAACACTGATGAAGTTCGTATGATAACCGGACGCGCTCCATCGCAATTAAATTCAGTACTCGATGCATTCGCAATTTGAAAAACCCACGCAAAATGGGAATAGCAGATGGCTCTGAAATAGGTATACTTTTCCCTGTCCTCAAATAATCGGGAAATACTTTATTTGTGGTAAAATATAAAAGTTATAGGACTTATAATTCATTGATAATTTATTTGTAAATCTAAATCTGTGTTGTGGTAGCATCTATAACAGTCTGGAAGGAAACCAAAAACTTATAACTAGTTTCAAAAACACTAGAAAAATGTGTATTTAAGGAAATAAAGTCCTAAATTTAAAAAAAACTTTTATTTCTGTAATATATTTTAATTTTCCTGTTCCAAAGATAAATATTCTTTATTTCCTTACAAATAAGTTGCCAAACCAAGAAACACGCCGTGGGAAACTAAGATTGTGAATCGAAAGGAATCACGAGTTACGCAGATATCAAGAGTTAAAAAGAGCCGAATCCATGGAAGAGTCATTAAGACAGAAGTGAGCCGAGAGCGAGTGAGCCGAGAGTCGTAAACATTGTCGAGTTAACGACTCGGAGTCGACTCAGAACCTGGACGAGTCGGTGAGCGATTGCGCAACAACGGCTCCGCTCCGGAGCTCCCTCTTAACAACTCTTGAGTGAACCGTGACTCTTCCAAGTGAGTCGATTCCGCAAACGATTCTTTTAGACGAGTCGACTCTTTGAATCGATTCACGATTCTTTTGCCCACCTCTAATTAGAACTTAAATGCTTATACAGGGCGTTCGCCGGGAAACGCTACCCTCCCAGTCTGTTGCCGTCGGCAACTTGCTGGGACAGTGGGGCCAGCAACTCCCGCCACACGGCACCGTGAATCACCGCACTGTTTAACACCTCCGCTGCCCCAACAGTGTTGTGAATAAACGTTTCTTTGCGGTTTGGCTGGTTTGGGGTTTCATACTCTTACTAATCTGTACCGTGTTTGAGTGTGAGTAAAATTATGGTACATTACAGTTTTTAACAAAGAATATTTCTCTACGATACATATGTGAAGAAGAAGTCGTTTAAAAAGTGTCGCAGTAAATTTCGTCGCGAATATCCTGGCGCTTTACTGCCAGCTAAATCAACAATTCTGCGTCTGGTTAAAAAAGTAAGAGAAACGGGTTCATTTTTTAACAAAAAGAGACTGTCGGTCAACCGTATTCTCACAGAGGAGAAAATTGACGATATCGCTTTTCGACTAGAACAGTCACCCAAAAAATCATTAAGTCAGTTAGGGCAGCAGGCAGGCGTATCTAAGACGTCAGCTTGGAAAGTAACAAGCTAGTTCACTTAAAGCCGTACAAAACAATTGTGGTGCATAAAATTACAGAAATAGACCAGGGGCCTAGGATTAGATTTTGCAACTGGTACCTGCAGGGTGTCCACGATGGCACTGTTGATCCGCAACTGACGTCACATTTAAATGCTTAGCACATACAAGTTTATGAAGCGTAATTATTATGAAATAGTCCGCGGCCGACGGTCCAACAATGCCGGAAGCTGACCGCTCGCTCGCCGGGAGCAGTTTCTTCCTTGTAGCGCTAACAGTGGGTAGCGTTTCCAGGCGAACGCCCTGTACTAACAAGGATGGAGAAGTAAATT
Source organism: Vandiemenella viatica (assembly GCA_031002005.1). NCBI lineage: Eukaryota > Metazoa > Arthropoda > Insecta > Orthoptera > Morabidae > Vandiemenella > Vandiemenella viatica. The sequence goes on along the minus strand of JARYHS010008742.1, from coordinate 104,770 downwards.
AGGATTTTTTAAAAAAAGGCAGAGTTATTAATTAACTTGTTAAGTGAGACCATTATGGACTATGAATCAGGAATGATAGGGATAAATCAGAAAACGAGCATATCGACACAATTGGAAGTTGTAGCATAACAGATAGTATACTAACATCCTTGAAGTAGGAGTTCCATGTCACGGGCCGGTTAATACTCTTTTAAGGAGGTTTCCATAGCAACGATATATACAGAGATCAACTAGGAGATTGTCTAGAGCAGAGCCAAGGAGAACTTGCATATTGAAGAAGTCCGATAATGTATTTAAGAAAGATGTATTTAAATAATAAAAGAGTGATTTCTATTGTGCAGAATAACGGCTAACAGATTAATTATTCACTATAGCCACACAAAATAGCATATTACGATAAATCAATATAAAGAAAAAGCATAAAATATAATCACATTGTAAATGCAACATGGCAAATTTCTTAATGATTAAACACAGATCATTTAAGAAATGCTACATGGCGACCGTGATAGGACGAAAGTTGGAATTTTAAAATTGAATTGTAGCATTTAAGAATTGCTACATAACGATCGAGATCGTTAAGAAATGCGACATGGCGATCGTGCAGTGGACTTGGGTGCTGCAGAATAAAGAAATTACTACGTAAACTTAGAATTTGAGTATCTAGCAGACAACAAAAAATCAAGAAAGGAAGAGAGGAGAATCGTTGGAACTTGGAAGCACACAGCGCTACTAGCGGCCGAGCGGGAACCAGCCAGGGATTGACAACGTCCGCCGTAGAAACCGCCAGCTACAAAATACGTTAAAGTTAAGTGTTTTCTAGACTCAATTATATTCGTTCTTGTAATCATAACTTGTTGATTGTGACAAGAACGTTGACTGTGGCAGAAACAGTGTGCGGGTAGAATTAGTTTTACGTTTTTTTGGAGTTTAACATAACCTATCTTTTCGAATTTTCGTTGTTTATTCAAATAATTTATTATATCACGTCATTTTTATTAATACTAGTTGTGGGACGCTGGGTATTGCTTAACTTTCTACAGAATGGCTAATCAGATGCCAGGTGCAATGGTTATTTGTGATCCTTCGGGTTCTGTAAATAAGAAAGATGAAACAGTCACTGTAGGTGCATTAGAAAAAATACTGTTTCGATTTGGGTCGCAACTAACAGCACAACTTACAGCTACACAAACACAACTTACTACACAACTTACAGCTACACAAGCACAACTTACAGCTACTCAAGCACAACTTACAGCTTTAGAGGATCGAATAATTAGATCAGAAACTGATGTACAGGCAAAGTTAGATAAGTATGTAGAAAGGGCTGAAAAACAGTATTATTAGGATAAATGAGGAACTAAAGATATGCAATGAGAGTCTAGTAATTAGAGGGTTTGAACAAAGTACGAATGCAATTCATTGTGAATCATTAGGTAATACAATTGAAAGTAATGATAGTAGGCCTAATACTGTAAGGGAAAAATATGAGATGAGTGATGTTACAATTAATGGTGATGTAAATCATGTAAAGGATAGACAAATTGTCAAAGAAGGGTTTCATGTAAAAGAGATGGAAGAGATTTTAATGAATGTAGATGGATTGGGTAGTTTGATGATTTTGAAGGATGTAAACTGTGACATTTTTTCCATTGTTGGGGAGAATTATGTTTGTGATTATGAATCAAAGCAGTTACAGAATAATGGTGTTGAACATTTTCAGAGTTCTTTACATATTTTTGAAGTTGGTTTGCCATGTTACTGTTCTGGCAAAGTAAGATTAACTGTAAACAGACAAGTTGTTTTGTATGAATAACTGGGAAAAAGGTGAACTGGAAATATAGAAAAAAGGTTTTCCTTTTTTGTAGAGGGGTAAGCTATGCTTACTGCCTCATCCTGTGTACAAATTCAATCAGGATATTGAATCTACAACTCAGAAAATGATGAATTAGTTTAAGGTGAATGAAAAGATTTAACACTAGTGCAAGGCACAGGTGTGTACATATAAACTCTATCATATTGGAATTTACTATTATTATTAAGTTATAGTTAGCATATTATTGTTATTCAGTGCCACAAAACACTTGTAAATAGTACTGATTGTTGTGGCTGCACACAATTCAACTGTAATGATAGTAAAAGTTTATAACCACTAAGTGGAAGCTGTCATTTACCAATATTGACGATCTTGGTCAGATGTGCAGTCTTCGGCTGTTACCACAGCATACCATTACATAAAAGTTTATTGTCTATTAGGACTTTCCTTTTTACTGAAATATATAGTTTGTAAGGTATACCGGAGCATTAGAATGAATAGAATGAGTGAGAAGAAAAAGGTGTTACTATGATAGAATAAATGTGTAATGAATTAAAAGTAAAATATCATATAGAGAGGGTACAACAACACAGTCAAGACTCAGTTCCTGTAAATAAGGCCACTATCTAGGCATTGCCTTTAAATGATACCGAAAGGTTCGGGATTTGGTTAACACAGGCATAGCTGAGGTCCAGGTAGAACCTTCAAATGACTCTGTTGTTACATCTCTTAGCCTAGATATGAATATTCAAGATGAAGTAAAGTGAAGAGAGAAGTTATTACTTATGGGGAGAATAATGTAATGTATTGAAGAAATAAAATAAAAATGAAGTTGTGATGGTGATGCTAGATTAGCAAGAAACAATGGTGTCCCAGTCGTATTAGCGAGGGTTGATTGTACTGGTCCAGGGACCAAACTATGTGATTTAAATAATGTTGCCGGTTATCCAACAGTAAAATTGTTCAAAAGGATCGGTCTTATGAAGAATATAATGTACCAAGGTAATGGAATTTTTTAACTATTTGAATTGTATGCTTGGTAAACAGGCGAGGCCATGACAGCTAAAGATGATGTTACTAAGTAATAAGATGATGTTACTAAGTGATAAGATGATGTTACTAAGTGATAAGGACAGTAACTCTGTGTCGCAATGTACAGGGTGTCCAGAAAAGGACTCCCTGATTTCAAAATTAAATATCTCGAAAACAAAGATCGATAGAGGAATGCAGTAAACGGTATGTTTAGTCGTGACAGCTGTAAGAAGTGTATACAGCAAGTTTGAAATAATAGTTACAAAAGCTGCTAACAGATGGCCCTGTAATCGCCATACGTAATGCCTAAATAGTGATCCGAAGCTCAGGGCGATCAGTTCCACCATTCTGTAGTGCCAATGGTGAACATTTTGAAAACATTGTGAGGTGATTGTTGCAAAGATTGTTTTCATACGATTATTTCACTTATGTATGCTGATATGAGCTGTACAGCGCCATATGTTAGCAGCTTTTGTAACTATTATTTCACACTGCTGTATACACTTCTTACAGCTGTCACAATAAACATACCGTTCTACTGCATTCCTCTAACGATCTTTGTTTTCGAGATATTTAATTTTTAAATCAGGGAGTCCTTTTCTGGACACCCTGTATGTTACAGACAATAAGACGTTTCAACAGTCGCGGCTCATGGAGACCCAACTAGGAAAGTCAATCAAGCCATCAGTCCTAGTTATATGTAAAAAAAAAAGTGTTGTTAATCAAATGTACAATGTAAGCTCTCCTTACTTAAAAAAGGTAACATTTACCGGAAAGTTTACCATGACCATTTATACTGGTATTAATGGAAAATGGTATGGTAAACTGGGGGAGGGGGGGCTGTAGCATAGCAGATAGTATAATAACATCCTTGAAGTAGGAGTTCCATGTCACGGGCCGGTTAATACTCTTTTAAGGAGGTTTCTATAGCAACGATATATACAGAGATCAACTAGGAGATTGTCTAGAGCAGAGCCAAGGAGAACTTGCATATTGAAGAAGTCCGATAATGTATTTAAGAAAGATGTATTTAAATAATAAAAGAGTGATTTCTATTGTGCAGAATAACGGCTAACAGATTAATTATTCACTATAGCCGCACAAAAGAGCATATTACGATAAATCAATATAAAGAAAAAGCATAAAATATAATCACATCGTAAATGCAACACGGCACATTTCTTAATTATTAAACACAGATCATTGTAAGAAATACGGTATCATTAAGTAACTGGTTAAGTGAGACCATTATGGACTATGAATCAGGAATGATAGGGATAAATCAGAAAACGAGCATATCGACACAATTGGAAGTGAATAGACTAGAAAATTTGAACAGTGGAGTCGAAGTGGGAAGGGTTCAAGAGGTAAAGAAATATTTGTTCCGAAACAGAAAATGAAGAAAGGGACATATCAAGCTTATCCGGGCAGAACACATTGAAACATAGTAGGAAAAGGGATCAAAATCCTTCATCTGTTGGTAAAAGTGAAAGGAGGATGTTCGAGAGAAATAAGGGAATTCGATTACAAAACATTGATCAGCCATGATGGTGTAATATGGAGCCCACATTTTGGGGAGTGCAGAGAAGCTCTGCTTGATTTGTCTTTGGAAAATTATCGCAGAGCACAAACAGTAACCAATACGATAAAGAAGCTTGAATAGGATTAATTGGAAGACAGGAGGAGGGTGAAGAGAATCATGCGAGTGTACAAGGCGTATATTGGTAATGAGGAGTGGAAAGATATTGGTGAGAGAATTAAGAAGGGTAAGATGACCATGACAACAAGCTGGCACTTGATTTCAGGCATAAGTTTGGGGAAAATTTTCTTTCGTAGGGTGTCAGGGATTGAAACAAATTACCAAGAAAAAATGATGAATAACTTACCAAAAACATTGAAACAATTTAAAGTTCAAATTGTTAGAGGGTTAGAATTAGATGGGAAGAGAAAAGGTTCGCTCCGTTGCAATTATATAAAATTAAATTATATTAATAAGTCCTTGGTGAAATAATAAATAAAAAACTATTTTGTTTTTACATCGAATAACATTTAAAGGTTCACGCGGCATGCGCAATCGACTTAAGCTGGAGAAAATATTAGTTGAATCGAATGGCTGCAAATAACGTTTTGGGATGTGATTATGGAGAAAAATGTGATACAAATTGTCGCATACAAGGAACCATGACTTACACGTGATCTAGTCACATACTCAGACAAAGCTAAACGTATTACGAAAAGACATTTTCTCTTACTTACCTGTACATCAACCACAAGGCAGGACCCAAGGAAATGCCCGTCAAGATGGCGGCATGGTCCACATAACGATAATTTTCTGAAAAAGAGGTGAATGGGAAGAGTTGTTAGATGTGATTTTCTTGTCGTGCACTCTCAAGAATTATAATGTTCGTAAAAGATTCCGTCGTGTAATGTCAGACAAAACTGGAATATCCGGAAAGCGTTTTCGACTAATGGGTGTCGATATACTCCCTCAACCACATTGGCAATCGGAGCCCGCACTAAGCACAATATATACCAATCAGCAATTCTTGGTACGTCTTCGTTATTTCTCGCTCTTTTGCTTCTCTTTTTAACCTGATGCTAAATCGAGTGTTACTGAGTTTCTCTTCCGCACCTTAAAACTTTCATAGACACTTAAACACAGTACCTCCAACTTTGCTGGAGATATATCATTCCTCTCACTAATATCGATGGTAACTGCAATACAAAGTTCCACGTACGCGTGCAGTTAAATAGTATATTCACTGTAACTGATTGCTCAGCAAAATTACTTTCAATGCAATGTTGATGCAGGCCATGAATAGGCCTGTAATTAATTAAGCAACTGCGGAAACATGGCCATGCAACAACATTGCATTGATTGAGTCGTGCCAGACATTCCCAACAGCCCTATTCAGAACCTACACTAAAACGCAAATTAACTCCACAAAACCATGGCGAAAATCAGATTTAACGAGACGTTCAAAATCAATCATATTCGTCGCTGATGATGCTTCGATGAGAGGTGAAACGCCAACGACCTAGCAATAAATAAATTAAACAGTTGTATTGGCGTTATTTTTCAAGTAGTAATTGAAATTACTCTCACTTGAGCGAAAACAACTGCAAATGGACATTGAGGAATTACTTCACTGGTCCACACAGAATGTTGAATAACCTACAGGGGAATCTTGTATTGGCCGTTCATAGAGACGGTTAAATCTTAACTCATAATTTCATCTGCAACACAGAGAAGTAGCGCAGTTCTATCATTACCGTGGCGCCACAATCTGATGATGAATTCTTGTAGAACCCGATGAGACAAATCGAAAATAAATACTAAGATTTTTTGATGTCTAGTTTGGTTTTCGAGATACAGCACGTTAAACATCAGTTAAAGGAATAGTTCCTTATGCTTTTGCGACGTTTCTGCTGGTCCAGGCCGTATTTCGACCTAACAACAACCACTAGGAAGAAAATAAAACAGATTTCCACCGTGTAGATATAGTGGTTTTGGTGATTTTTTTTTTTTTTTTTGGTCCAGGTCGGATCTCACCCTAACCCCCTCACTTTTGAGATACAATATTTAGAGAACTATCTTCATTTTAGATTTGTCTCGTCGAGTTACATACAAATTCATCATTAAATTTGACTATGGTGAAATTTTTCTCCTGGTCCAGGCCGCATTTCAACCAAAGCACGTCAATTTTAAGCTACAATGTCTCGAGAACTAAGCGAGATATCGATATATCAACAACAACAAAAAATGTTTCCTTTCAGTTTGTCTCGTCCAGTTACATAAGAATCCATAGTAAAATTGTGGCTCCACGGTTATCAATAAATAGAAAAAAATATAATTCATGGTAACTTAGCACACATCATGGAAGGAAATAAACAACTGAAAGGAATTTTCTCGACTGCACTGGAAATAAAATATAAAACAAATCCCTCTCTCAGAATAGACAAAAAAAGAACCAGCATTTACGGATTTCATGATACAAAAGAAGTGCATCTATCTAAAAATCACACTCCCATCGACTGAACACAAAACCCTTCCTCAAGGCTGATTTCAGTAGTTAATGTGACGCAATTACATTAAATTCAAGACGAAATGGTCTTACTAAACCTGAAACTACATAGGCTAGTATCATCTGTTACGATAGTATTATTAACGTCTAGTATCCGACAAATACTGATAAAATTAATGTAAATTGTTTTAGCGATGTCCATAAACAGGTAAACATTATATTTGTTATCTTGGTTGTGCGGGTTGAACCGCGTCAAATTACCGAAACCTAACGTTCCGGCCATTATTTTGTGGCCTTCTTCAGAGGACTGTCATGGCTAGGACCGGTGCCGCCTATATATAGCTCCCGAAGAGCGCATGACAGACTATATTAAAGACAAGTCCGCAAAATTATATAATCAATCTCAAGCTTCGTTCCACCAGTTAATAAAAAACCTAGGACAAGAAACTTTATATGACGATAACTACAACAGACCAAAACTAACGCTGACAAGAAACTACAGATACAGAAAAAAAAAACCACACACACACACACAGACGCTAGTAACTAAGACAGCCAACTCGCAAAACCCTAGACAGAAAAAAAGTCAGAGGACATCAACGTCTTGGAACTTTATACCCTACATTGGCTCAGGCCAAGCCAGATGACGGGCGGGCAGGCTAACCGTACCGAGTGACGTCACTCAAGTTGCCGCCGCGGTTCAACTGGCGTAACGAAGATAACATCGACAACGACCGCGGAAGTCTGCGCACCCAAAAACTATATTTTATAGACAACTGCGAGCTTCAGCAGTAGCTTAAACTAATATAAGTGTTTTCAAGGTGACAACATGGATACAGACAAGGATGTTTACCAGATTCTCAGACAGTAGTGTACGTATACGCAAGATAATCCGGATGAAATTGACGTGGTGGTGTAACGGATAACGTTCTGGCCTCGCATTCGGGAGGACGACGGTTCGAATCCCCGTCCGGGCATCCAGATTTGGGTTTTCCATGGTTTCCCCAAATCACTCCAGGTGAATGCCGGGATGCTTCCTTCAAAAGGCCATGGCCGAATTCTTTCCCATTCCTTGCCCCCATCCTTTCCCGTCTCTAAAGACCACGTTGTTAAAAAGATACGTTAAACAGTTTAAAAAAAAAGTTTGCAGATGAGATAATGCTATATAGTAGAATCAAAACGGGAGAAGACTATGAGCAGATGGAGGGTGATTTGGACAGGATATATAGCTGGGTTCGTCAAGATGGGGTGAAGATAAATGCAAAGAAGAGTCGACTTATTAGATACACAAATAAAAAACTAATGTTGATTATAATTATAATGCGGCGAAGGCATTGCTTGTTGGAGAGTTCAAGTGTAGAAACCTTGGCATAACATTTGATAACAAACTTAACTGGGCAGGAAACATGGGACAGGTCGTAGGTAGGAGTTTCAAAGTCCTTGTTGGAGAGAGAAGTGAGAGAATTGGTCAGACCATTGGTTGAGTATGGTGGTATCAAATACAGGAGTTGGAGGAGGTGCAAAGAAGGACTGCTACATTGTCTGTGGAAATTATCGCAGAACATCATCCAAATTGATATTATAAAAGTGCTGGAAAGGGATTCATTGCAAGACAGAAGGAAGGTGAAGAGAGTGCTGGGAGTGTACAAGGCGCATATTGGTGATGAGGCGTGGAAAGATATTGATGTAAGAATTAAACGCCATGCATCAAAAGGAAAAGATTGACCATGGCCAGAAGCTGGCGTTTGGTCTCATTCAGAAGGGTGTTGGAATTTTTCATTCATAAATAAGGCATTTTTCGAAGAGAAATGATGAATAATTTACCAAAAACGGTGAAAGAATTTAAAATTGAAATTAGTAGAGGAAAACGTAGGTGGGTACAAAAAATAGTAAAATGGGTGCGCACCATAGCAACAAAATTAAACTAACCTAACCTGTAGCAGTCTGTAGTGATATTGTGTACATTAAATAATGGCCATTCAAACTTTTTACAGATGCCGCAGTTCAATTTTAGACGGACAAAATGAGAATCCATCAAAGAGTAACAAGGCTGCTGTCTGCCTCCAGTATCGTTTATTTTATGATTTGATAATATGG
>JARYHS010008742.1:69914-94800 GCA_031002005.1 Vandiemenella viatica | reverse complement strand
TATCCTGTTAATGAATTTCTTCTGCATTTCCACCAATACTGGACTCTGCCATTTGATTGGCATCAATACTTTCCCAAAGCGAATAATTATTTTATTATTTTTTTATGACTTTATTTGTATATTTTCCAAATTAAATCCCTAAGTTTTTCCCATAATGGGTATATCTGAATAATGAATTGTGACTGATATTTCATTTTCTCCTTTCTCCAACAACTTCAAGCATTTCTAATATATTTTTACTACTAGTCAATCATTTCATCTTTAAATTCAATTGCTTTCGCGGTCTAATATTTAGAAAAACATACTATCTCAAATAAATCACTTGTATTTCTTCCGCGAGAGATACATCTACGTCTGTTCCCTTCTTTCCTATTGATGGAGGAAGTATCTCAAATAGAACATTGAACAGTTCCCTGTACATTCCAACATTTCTCTTAATAATGTTTATTTTTTAAATTTTCTCAGTAGGAAGCAAAAGGCAAATGTGCTTAATTTTGATGAATGAAAGGATGAACCAAAATTACATCCTTTCAAGTCATCTTAAGAAACAGAACCTAACACCAACATTACAAATTCGACCCGCACAGCTTGTCATTTAAAAGCACACCGGGTCTTTATTGGTTGATCATAAGTCACAGGAGAGTTGAGAAGACAAAAAACACGCAAGAAAACAATTTTATTCTGAATCAGACAAAACCTTACAGTAAAGAATAATACTTTAACAATCAGTTAGTATATCTAGTAAACAATTGGCACTGTCCTAATAGGCTTACAGTAATAAAAATACAAAATGCTGAATATTATAATGACCCCAAATTAAAATATAATCATTATAAATTACAGTAAATTAAAATATGTAAATATTAATGTAAAAACATAAATTATATGATTCAATGATGGTTGAATAGCTACAGTTACAAAGTTTATCATTGTTATTAATCTAGGTAAAAATAAATACAAGAGAGTAATCATAACAATAAAAAATGCACGGATATTGACACCAGTTTTTGTAAACATTGTAAATCTATCAAATATTATCATACAATTGAATCCAGCTCAGAACTGTCAGAAGTGGAAGATTACTGAAAGACTATTAAGAAAATTACTACCTAGATAACAATTAAAAGTAAAAAATTTATTTCTATTGCTGACAAAATAATACAAATGCTAATAATCACTCCTTTAAGAAAACTGCTAAAACAAAAAAATTCAAATGATATAACTGACACAACTTTTCTACATTTTAATCTCTCTCATTCCATGATAGTCAAAATATAATAAGCTATGTTCTACATTATAATAGATAAAAACAAAAAATCTTATAATCTTTCATAATTTATATTTCTAAAAGTAACCAAAACATAAATTCAAATTAAATAACAATTGTTCATGATTCTGCCATCAACTATAATCTAAATATCTACATTTTCTAAAACAATGGTTAAATAAATTTAAAAAAATGGCAACTATAAGTTACAAACAAAATGATCTATATTTTTTATTCCTTTCAAGATATTTGCCTTTATAATTTTTCCTGTAAAGCTAAAAGAGGACACAAATAAAACAAAACAATTCTTAAACTTCATTGATCTTATACTCTAAAACTGCTCTGTAGTTTTCAAGGAAATCATATGCATATCTGACAGAATGTTTTATTTCTTTAAAAAACAACCACTAAATCAACTGAAAATAAGAAGCATAATTTTCAAAAACTTCAAAATTCTGAAAATGATTAAAATGAAACTTGGGTTTACATACAAAAACATAGAGCACATTAAAATTATAAGACACAAAAATGTAGGTTTTTGGAATTGATAATATTAATTTTTCAAGCGCATCACAACATATTTTCTACTAAATTTACAGTACATTACTGATCTGCTTAAATGAGTTAAATAATAATTATGATATATACAGGCCATATAAAGGATTTTATCAGAAGATTTAAAATACTGATGACTTTTAAGACTCCTATAAATGATAATTTTTTTTTATCGAAACACAAGAGCAACAAGTGTTCAATTTAATGAATTCAAGGATGACTTCCAAGACTATTTAGCTACTTAATCATTTCCGGGAAACCCACAAGAAAAAGGAATTTACATAAATTATAATACTGACACCTTCTACAACCCACATACAACATAAAATTTGTTAAGCAAATATTGGTATCAAAAAAAACGTTCATTTAAATAAATCTGTTGCTGATTTTGAAAGATAAGAGAACACGCTAATCATTTGCAAGAAATGTCACAAGAAAACATAAGTGTAACTTCATTAATAAGCTAATGTCCTTTAAAAGTATCTGACCATGCAAATTTTCTACAAATATATCATTAACATGGACATTTGCCAGAATGGATTGGTTGATTCCTTTTAAGGGTCAAGACCCTGAAAATTACTTTCCTTGAACAATAAAAAAGGAGTATTCCCCAGATTAAATATGCTGATTTTTTTAAGGTGCCCAGATTCTATGAATGAATGTCAGGAGAAAACAGGTGCTCTCCAGAATGAATAAGCTTATGCTTTTTAAGATGCCCAGACTGCATAAATATTATTCCACAAACATCACAAGAAAATGGCCCTTCTCCAGAATGAATACGATGCTGATGTTTTTTAAAGTTATCAAATTTTGTAAATGATTTTCCACAAATATCACAAGGAAACAGTTGTTCTCCAAAATGAATCTGTTGATGTCGTTCAAGGTTTATTGGTCCTGTAAATGTTTTACCACAAATATTACATGAAAATACGGTACCGCCATAATGAATATGCTGATGTTTCTTAAGGTGCCCAGACTCTTTAAACAATTTTCCACAAATATTACAAGAAAATGGGCGTTCGCCAGTATGAATCCGCTTATGAGTCTTTAGGTTACCAGACTCTGTAAACGATTTTCCACAAACATCGCAAGAGAAGAACCGCTCTCCAGAATGAATACGCTGATGCTTTTTAAGGTTCCCAGAATCTTTAAACAATTTTCCACAAACATCACAAGAAAATGGGCATTCACCAGAATGAATCCGCTGATGAGTCTTAAGATTACAAGAGACTGAAAATGATTTTCCACAAATATTACAAGAAAATAAGCGCTCTAAAGAATGAATACGCTGATGTCTTTTAAGGGTACTAGACTCTGTAAATGACTTTCCACAAACATCACAAGAAAAGAAGCGCTCTCCAGAATGAATACGCTCATGTTTCTTTAGGTCCCATGAGCGTATGAATGATTTTCCACAAACATTACAAGAAAACGGGCGTTCTCCAGAATGAATACGCTGATGAGTTTTAAGTTTTCCAAACAGTGTAAATGATTTTCCACAAATATCACAGGAAAACGGGCGTCCACCAGAATCAATCCGCTGAAGATTAGGAATGGTAAGGTTTCCAGAAACATCACAAGAAAGGAAACGCTCTACAGAATGAATATGTTGATCTTTGTTAAGTTGTTTAGAATTTTTGACTGATTTATTGCAAACATCACAGGAAAACGGTCGTTCACAATAATGAATATTCTGAAGCTTATTATCTCTTCCTTGCTGTATAAAAGATTTTTCACAACTGTCACAAGATAATTGGTGTTCACTTGGATTTAACCTCATGTGCTGTCTAGGAGGATAATAATTTGTTAATGATTTTACACAATCTTCACCTGAATTTTTGCATTGGCCAAAATGAATCCTATCAGTAAAGCTGTAGCTAGTGAGTGGCTTTATTCTATTCAATTGAATTTCACCAGCAGAAAGTTGTTGCCCATTACTGCTTTTCTTGCAGTCACAGTAACCCCTAGAAACAGAAATAAGCATCTTAAAATGTAGTGAACTTATACTAGTGACGTATATTTACTGACAACTGTAATATTTTCAGTTCTACAACTAGGTCTAATTCATACGACATATACTGCACTGGTAATTATACACTGTATAAGTACAGAACTGATCTACTATTAAAACAAAACTACTTAAGGGGATCTGGATATTAACAGACTACGTTTCTAAGCCTCGTATAAATCCACATTACTCATGATCTATAATGCGGATGATGTTGCGATTTTGTACCAACACAGAATGACATTAATTTAACTTGTATATACAAATTTCTTTAATTATCTGTTATAGGTTAAATATTACAACATCTTATCTAGTAGATTGTTTAATAACACACATTCCCATTCTGGTACCATTTACCAGAGAATCATCAGTCTATTAGCGTTCAAACTGTGTCAGACTTCAGTAAACATTCCTAGGAACTCATTATGCCTCTCTTTTTGTAGTTTGGAATAGGTCAGCGGAAATAGAAAAAGAACTTATCAAACCACAAAATTATTTTGTTTCAAAATTACCATAACATTATATGCATGATGACAAAAACTAAAAATTTCTGCAATGTATTAGGCATAACACAAACATACTGCCCATTCTTCACTTGGGAAAAATTTGGTAAACATAGCTCAAACCATTGTGAAGATATATCTACCTAATGTTCTGAAAGTGTAGTTTTGAGAAAATGACAGCAACAGTGAGCTAAAAGAAGGCTAGGTTAGTGTGCAGACACTTCATCAAAGAGCATTTAGGACCAAACAAACAATTTAAAAGTTGATAAACCATACATTTTTTGAAACAGGAGAAATTTTTCTATCAGATAAAGGTAAACAAAAAAAATGGATTTTTTAGTCATTTTCACGTCCAGGTCCCCTTAATATTTTTAAACTAAAGAACCATGATGACCAAACGTTTGATTTATTATAAAAACAGAAGATCCATATTTTAGAAAAAAATCTGAAAAAGCTTTAGTATCTTCTGCGGTAAACATTATTATAATCAAATAATGGATTACAAATTTAAGGTAAAAACTGCCTATTTTCTAAAACATTTATATAACACAAATTAGATTGACATTAAAGAAAAAAATTTTGCACCTTAAAGAAGGCTGCTCAAAGTACCAATGAAACTACCTATGTACTAATATCCCGACAAACTCGTATATTGTTTCGATATGGCAAACGATGTGGGTATGGCTGATATCTTGGCAAAAAATTTTGAAACGTACACACTAAATACAAATCTTGAGGAACTTTGGTTTAATTTAAAAGAAATAATAAACAACGGTTTAAATCAATTTGTTCCTAAGAAGTTTATTAAGGTTAGTACGAACCTTCCGTGGTTCAATAGGTAAGTGAAGCGATTGCTCAGGAAGCAAAGGCGTTTACATGCCATGGTAAAGAAATAAAGGGACTCATCAAATCATGTAAAATTAGTCAAGTAACGAGCGGAAGTGCGTAAGGCAATGCGTGATACGTTTAAAGAAATCCAGGCCAGGAATTTATCCGAAGATCTGATTACTGATCCAAAAAAATTCTGGTCGTAAGTCAAATTACTAAGACGCACTCGTAAGGTTATGTCCTCACTGATTAAGGAAAATGGGGAATTATCCGAAACTAAAGTAAAGAAAGCAGAAATCTTGAATTATTTATTTAAAAAAGCTTTCACGACAGAAAACTCAGAGAAGATTCCGACATTTGCCAATCATAGCAACAAAATTATGAATGATCTCGTTCGTGATGTCAAGAGAATAACTAAACTGCTTATGAATGTAAAAACCAATAATGCCCCCAGACCAGACGGTATTCCTACAAGATTCTACTCCAAGTACACAAAGGAAATTACACCGTATTTCATGAAATTATATACCACCTCCTTGGATCAAGGAAAAATACCAGCCGAATGGAAGACCGCCTTCGTAAGTCCAGTGTGTAAAAATGGGAATGTTAATGATCCTTAAAATTATATACTGATCTCGTTAACATCAATATTTTGTAGGATTTTAGAACATCATCTATTCAAAGGTCATGCTGTTTTTGGATGAAGATGAGCTTTTAAACCCAAATCAACATGGATTCAGAAAAGGCCGATGCTGCGAAACACAACTTGCACTTTTAATTCACAACTTATCCCATGTTATAGATGGGCAACCCCAGGTTGATATAGTTCTATTAGATTTTAAAAAAGCTTTCGACACTGTGCCTCACACTAGGTTACTTAGGAAACTTCGCGTCTACGGCATTTCTAGACAAATAGGCGACTGGGTTGCAGACTTTCTGATGGGTAGAACACATGTGTAGTTCTCGACGGTGAGAGTTCATCATTTAACGAGGTGAGGTCTTGGGTTCCCCAGGGAAGCGTGATAGGGCCTCTGTTGTTTCTCATATACATTAATGATTAGTGTGACATAATATGAGGGATGAAAAGATTATTTGCCAATGATGCTGTTATTTATCGTGAACTCAAAACTCAGGAAGACTGCGCTTTGTTACAAGACGATATTTTGAAAATAATTGTGTGGTGTAAAGACTGGCAGTTGGAGATAAACGCTAAAAAGTACCAAGTCATGCATTTAAGTAAAAAAGGGGACACCATTTAGCTCTGAATATACAATTAATGGTACTGTCCTTAGAACAGTAGATTCTGCTAATTACCTAGGGGTAACAATTCGTAATAATTTGTCGTGGAATGAACATATTCAGAATGTAATTGGGAAAGCAAATCATATGCCCCGCTTTTCTAGGTGGTAATTTACATCAATGCAATCCGGAAGTTAAATCGATTGAATATAAGTCACTAGTGAGTCCTCACTTAGAATATTGTTGTTCTGTATGAGGTCCCCATGTAAAGAGGTTAATGGAGGCATTATAGAAGGTCCAAAGAAGAGCCACCTGATTCGTGACAGGTACATATAGATATATAGTTGGAGGGAAAGTGTAAGTGCGATATTGAAGGAGTAAGGTTGGGAATACCTGGAACACCGAAGGCGTTGCTCTCGACGGAAGCTAATTGAAAAATTCACATCTGACTTATTTCAGAATGACAGCAAACATATATTGCTACCCGCAACATTCGTATCTCGGAATGACCGTGAAAATAAGATAAGAGAAATCAGGGCCAGAACTGATTCTTTTCTTTATTCATTTTTTCCACGAGCCATTAGGGAATGGAATAGATAGGATTTACGGGGCGAGTAAATTTAAAATCCAACAGGAGTAGCTTTCGATAAAGCTCTCCGGCCATCCTGATCTGGGTTTTCCATGGTTTTCCCGGATCACTCTACGCGAATGCTGGGATGGTTCCTCACAATAGCCCATGGGCGCCTCCTGCCATATCCCACCTATCCCTTCCAAACTATTATCCTTTCGGAAAGGTGCAATGCACCCTCTGCCACACACTTTTAGTGAATCGCGGTGTAATAGTAATTTCTATTAAAAAAAAGCATTTCCTTTCTACCAGTCCCGTGTAGCTCATGCAATGAATGGATTTAATTTTTAATGTGCGATTCTTGTTGGACTGAAAAATATTTATCTACATCTGCTGTTACTTTATTTGATTAAAATATGTTCTATTCACAAATATCTTTAGCCTTGAATCTGCTTGGAAGTCAGGTCTGAAAAAATCCAATAAAAGTGATGGTTGCTTCAATTTCTACTACCCATACCTCAGTTTCTTCATTGTCAACGTACATTCACAGGCAGGTACAATGTCCTACTCAAAGATGTGTTTTTTTTTTCCTTGCCTTTCTCACAATTTTTTAAATTTAGTTCGTCCAAAAAAATTTACTGCATGCAAACTGCAGTTTTCAGATTTTCAAGTTCATTAATACATAGGATTTCATTTGCATTCCAAAATAATGGACCTAATCTTTCTGAAATTTGCAATCGATTTTATGTTTTTTGGAGCAGTGCAACTGACTTCCAAGCACTATGGAACTTTCAATATAACCAACTAAGCATGGTGTAATTATTTATGTGAATTTTTAGCTGTTAATCAACTCTTGTTTAGTGGAGTTTGAATGATTACAAGCTCCGGCATAAAAAATTAACTCCTTCAGCTCTTTTACTGCTGAATTCAATAACAAACAAAACCAATCGCAAAGTGCTCAACCAGAAGTGAACAGTGCCACAGTATACACGGAGTTGCCATAGATGGCAAAAAGAGAAGCCGGCAGCCTTCAAAGATAAGTATCGAATAATGCTCCCTTTCTGGGGTGTGGTGGTGAACCCTCATCTCCCCAAACAAAAAACTGGAGTACAAAACCTGATGGAACCCTTCATAAAATGGTATATATATCAATACAATCTTAGGAACATCATTCTCAAATCTGTAGTTGCTCAGCATTTTTTATGTAAAATGTTCCATACCCTTTTTCCTGATATGCCTATTAACTCAGCTTTTTGAAACACCTTTAATTACTGGTAACCTAATACAATATAATTGCACATTCTAGATATTGTAGCATAACAGATATTATAATGACATCTTTGAAGAATAAGTTCCATGGCACGGGCATATCAATACTCTCTTAAGAAGGGTTTCCATAGCAACAGATATACAGAGATACAACTAGGAGATTGCCTAGAGCAGCGCTAAGGAGAACTTGCAGGAAGAAGTCCGATAATGTATTTAAGAACGATGTATTTAAAATAATAAAAGAGTGATTTAAATTGTGCAGAATAACGGCTAACAGATTAATTATTTACTATAGCCGCACAAAAGGCATATTACGATAAATCAATATAAAGATAAAGCATAAAATATAATCACATCGTAAATGCAACACGGTACCTTTTCTTAATGATAAACATGAACATTAAAAAATGCTACATGGCAGACCGTGAAGAGGACGAAAGTTGGAATTTTAAAATGAATTGCATTTAAGAAATGCTACATGGCGATCGTGCAGTGGACTTGGGTAC
This sequence comes from Vandiemenella viatica, assembly GCA_031002005.1. Taxonomy (NCBI): domain Eukaryota; kingdom Metazoa; phylum Arthropoda; class Insecta; order Orthoptera; family Morabidae; genus Vandiemenella; species Vandiemenella viatica. The sequence goes on along the minus strand of JARYHS010008742.1, from coordinate 86,057 downwards.
TGCAGAATAAAGAAATTACTACGTAAACTTACGAATTTGAGTATCTAGCAGACAACAAAAAATCAAGAAAAGAAGAGAGGAGAATCGTTGGAACTTGGAAGCACACGGCGCTACTAGCGGCCGAGCGGGAACCAGCCCGGGATTGACAACGTCCGCCGTAGAAACCGCCAGCTACAAAATACGTTAAAGATAAGTGTTTTCTAGACTCAATTATCTTTGTTCTTGTAATCAAAAACTTGTTGATTGTGACAAGAACGTTGACTGTGGCAGAAGCGGTGTGCGGGTAGCATTAGTTTTACGTTTTTTTGGGAGTTTAACATAACCTATCTTTTCGAATTTTGTTGTTTATTCAAATAATTTATTATATCACGTCATTTTATTGATACTAGTTTTGGGACGCTGAGTATTGCTTAACTTTCAACAGAATAGCTAATCAGATGCCAGGTGAAATGGTTATTTGTGATCCTTTGGGTTCTGTAAATAAGAAAGATGAAACAGTCACCATAGGTGCATTAGAAAAAATACTGTTTCGATTTGGGTCGCAACTAACAGCACAACTTACAGCTATACATACACAATTTACTACACAACTTACAGCTACACAAGCACAATTAAGTGAGGAAATAAGAAGCTCTTATAAGTCTTTAGATGATCGACTATCCAAATTTGAGACAGTTACAAAAAAATCTATTGATAATTTAAGTGAGTGTTTTGAAAGGACCGATAAGCATTATAAAATGTTAAAAGAGGAAACTGAGATGTGTAAAAAGAAACCCATTGTAGATACTGGTATTGATAAGAGTCTAGTAATTAGAGGGTTTGAACAAAGTACGAATGCAATTCATTGTGAATCATTAGGTAATACAATTGAAAGTAATGATAGTAGGCCTAATACTGTAAGGGAAAAATATGAGATGAGTGATGTTACAATTAATGGTGATGTAAATCATGTAAAGGATAGACAAATTGTCAAAGAAGGGTGTCATGTAAAAGAGATGGAAGAGATTTTAATAAATGTAGATAGATTGGGTAGTTTGATGATTTTGATGGATGTAAACTGTGACATTTTTTCCATTGTTGGGGAGAATTATGTTTGTGATTATGAATCAAAGCAGTTACAGAATAATGGTGTTGAACATTTTCAGAGTTCTTTACATATTTTTGAAGTTGGTTTTCCATGTTACTATTCTGGCAAAGTAAGATTAACTGTAAACAGACAGTTGTTTTGTAGGAATAACTGGGAAAAAGTGAACTGGAAATATAGAAAAAAGGTTTTATTTTTGTAGAGGGGTAAGCTATGCTTACTGCCTCATCCTGTGTACAAATTCAATCAGGATATTGAACCTACAACTCAGAAAATAATGAATTAGTTTAAGGTGAATGAAAAGATTTAACACTAAGTGCAGGGCACAGGTGTGTACATATAAACTCTATCATATTGGAATTTACTATTGTTGTTAACTTATAGTTGGCATTTTATTGATATTCAGTGCCACAAAACACTTGTAGATAGTACTGATTGATGTTGCTGCCCACAATTCTTCAACTGTAATGATAGTAAAAGTTTATAATCACTAAGTGGAAGCTGTCATTTACCAATATTGACGATCTGGGTCAGATGTGCAGTCTTCGGCTGTACCACAGCATACCATTACATAAAAGTTTATTGTCTATTAGGACTTTCTTTTTAAAAAATATATAGTTTGTAAGGTATACCGGAGCATTAGAATGAATAGAATTAGTTGAGAAAAACAAGGTATTGCTATGATAGAATAAATGTGTAATGAATTAAGAAGTAAAATATCATATAGAGAGGGTACAGCAGGGCAGTCAAGACTCAGTTCCTGTAAATAAGGCCACAATCCAGGCATTGCCTGTAAATGATACTCAAAAGGTTCAGGATTTGGTTAACACAGGCATAGCTGAGGTCCAGGTAGAACCTATAAATGACTCTGTTGGTACATCTCATAGCCTAGATATGAATATATTCAAGATGAAGTAAAGTGGAGAGAAGTTATTACTTATGGGGAGAATATAATGTAATGTATTTAAGAAATAATAAAAAAGCTATGATGCTGATGCTAGATTAGCAAGAAACAATTGTGTCCCAGTAGTATTAGCGAGGGTTGATTGTACTGGTCCAACGGGTACCAAACATGTGATTTAAATAATGTTGCTGGTTATCCAACAGTAAAATTGTTCAAAAAGATCAGTCTTATAAAGAATATAATGTACCAAGGGTAGTTAATGGAATTTTTAACTATTTTAATGGTATGCTTGGTAAACAGGCGGAGGCCATGACAGCTAAAGATGATGTTACTAAATAACAGTGGTTTACAATTGCAATCTAAGTGGTATACTGGTGGGATGGACAATACTGTAGTGTAATATAAAGACTTATTGTAGTTTTGGTTTTTCTTTTATTGTAAAGTGATAAGGACAGTAACTCTGTGTCACAATGTGTGTTACAGACAATATGCCGTTTCAACAGTCGCTACTCATGGAGACCCAACTAGGAAAGTCAATCAAGCCATCGGTCCTCGTTATATGTGAAAAAGAAATAAAAAATAATAATAATGTGTTGTTAGTCAAATGTACAATGTATGCTCTCCTTACTTAAAAAAGGTAACATTTAACGGAACGTTTACCATGACCGTTTATACTGGTATTAATGGAAAATGGTATGGTAAATTTGGGGGGGCTGTAGCATAACAGATATTATAATGACATCTTTCAAGTATAAGTTCCATGGCATGGGCAATACAATACTCTCTTAAGAAGGGTTTCCATAGCAACAGATATACAGAGATACAACTAGGAGATTGCCTAGAGCAGCGCTAAGGAGAACTTGCAGGAAGAAGTTCGATAATGTATTTAAGAACGATGTATTTAAAATAATAAAAGAGTGATTTAAATTGTGCAGAATAACGGCTAACAGATTAATTATTTACAATAGCCGCACAAAAGGCATATTACGATAAATCAATATAAAGATAAAGCATAAAATATAATCACATCATAAATACAACACGGTACCTTTTCTTAATGATAAACATGAACATTAAAGAAATGCTACATGGCAGACCATGAAGAGGACAAAAGTTGGAATTTTAAAATTAATTGCATTTAAGAAATGTTACAATATATTGCCCAACCCCTGTTGTTAGTAGGCCCTCACATGGATTATTTTCAATATTTAATTTAATACACCATTTCTATAAAGTTTAATCTGAAGGAATAAACTTTCTATAAGTTCCGATGAAGTTCTGTTAGACATGAAGCATCCTATTAATGATACAATATTTCAAAGAGAGACACAAAGGTAAGTATTTATAGCAATTCAAATGAAAATACTTAGGAAACCATGTACACAATGGAGATTTATTTAGAAATGTGTATGGACTTCATATAAATAAACTCTTTAGGAACAAAAACTCCAAAATATCAAAAGTCATCCAGGCAAACCATGAATGGCCCTCCTGAGGCAGCATACTTCATCCAGCAATTTTCAATATCTTCGCTAGCAATCAACAAAGGGTCAAGCACTGTGCTTCTTTCATTCATGCAGGTAGTATTGCTATAGTTGCACAATATATAATGTTTATAATAGCCGAGGATGGATATGGCAAATTGTGAGGATAAGTCTAATATTTTTTAATCAAATAGTTTGCATCTGAGGAAAGTGTTTGAGTGGATAGCTACCTCATACACCAATCTGACTATCTTAGTTAAGCCACACATGAGTTGTAAATCTTAAGAGAAGGTGCCAGCTTCCGGCACGAAGCACGTTTCTGAGAGGATAAATGAAGTAGTTTGCAAGCACAGAGGGGGTTGATCATTTGGAAATCCAAATAAAAAAATTGTTATACATTAAGTGAGTAGAGAGGATAGAGTTATAAGCAGTAGTGAGAGAAACTGTTTGTTGCAGGGCACATTCAGTAGCATGGCCAAGCAGTAACAAGAGTGGCAAGTGCAAGTTAGATACAAACACTAACGAGACTTCTTTTTCACCCTACAGCAAAACTGCATTGTAAAATTAATCAAGAGCTCGCTGAAAAATAAGAACATTGTTGTGAATAAAAAGAAAGAATAAGATGCACTAACTTGTTTAGAATACTTAATACAGTTATCAATGAATAAGGTGTCTGTTGATGTAATAGGAGCCGATTGAGCTATTAAGTACAGAAAGAAAGAAAGAAATAGTTTAGGAAGTACTTATATCTCATAAAAGAATGATCTAAGGCTAAAACCAACAAAAACTGAATATGTGCATTTTACCCACACCATAAATTCGCTAAACAAAAGCTGAAAACCTTGGCAAAACAGCAATAACATCCCTTATTCGGTTCCACTCGACAAGAAATCTCACTTCTTACAATCAGTGTTGCAAATTAAAGACAAAAGTATCTGCAAAAAATAACATCTTAAGGCAACTGAGGCACAAACGTCAGAGCCCTCCTCACTTCTGCTTGAGCACTGTGCTACTCCACAGCAGTGGGCACCTTTCCTTAGTGACAGAAATCAGGACAAACTAAGAGAGTTGATGCTGTGCAATACAGAAAATGTCAACACATCAGAGGATGCCTGAGACAGTAGTCTGTGGAAATGGTGGAATTATTGTCTGCACTGTCCCTGCAGATGTAAGTAGCTACTAGCACCACTGGACTCAAAGTAGAGCTTCTTAAATACCCAACGTATACCAAACACTGTAAGAATTTTAGCCAAAAAAACAGAGTGGGATAAACACTGATTGGACCAAGTTGAAAGGTCTGCCATGTATTTTTGAACAATTATGGCACATACAAAATTTTTCAGTACCTTGGCAGTAAAGTGACCTCAGAAAGTCGATTCCAGAATGAAATTACCAATGGGGTACAAAAACAAGCTCAGTTTTACCATCAAGTTAGACACCTTTTGTGGGACACTCATATTCCAATTACATCCAAAATGGCACTGTATAATTCATACTTCTTACCAATTACAACGTACAGCCTGGAAGTATGTACCACTACCAACAGAGATGAAAACAGACTACAGGCGGCCGAGATGAAGTTCCTGAGATCAATCGTCCAGAAAACCAGAAGAGACAAGATAAGGAATGAAGTGATCTGCAAACAGATCCCAGTCTGTGGAACCCTCCGAGAAAAATTTATCAATGTAACATTGTGATGGCTAGGAGACATCAAGCAGATAGACCCTACAAGATCAACGAGGATATGGCCGGAAAAAGAATTGGAGGGTAAAAGACCAAAAGGCCGGCCCAGAAGGAGATGGACTCATCTTGTGAAATTGGACCTACATGATAAGGTGTACAATGGTATAAAATCCAAGAAGAAGAAATGCACCTGGACAGGCAAAATTGGAGAGCGCACTTACACCGCACCTGGGAAACTGGAGATGGAAGAAGATGACAAAAATATCCAAAAAGATTTCAAGAATCCATTAATAGCTAAAGGGACTTTTGCTTCATGGAGATACTTCTAATTTCTTATGGCTTTAAGCCTTGTTAATGTCAATAGAGACAGAAAAGCACAGGGAGTCAGGAACAAGAAGGATTTAGGCCATGGTAGTTTTGAAGGAACCATTTGTGTGGAGTGATTTCAAGTTACCATGGAATCTGAAACTATAACTGCTCATTCTTGAATGGGGATACTTGGGAGAGCATGCAGAAACCACTTGTTACCATGGTGATACCAGAACTATGGTATATTTGTTGTTATGTTAACAAGTTGGAATCAACATATCGAAATCAGATGGTCTATTGAAAATTGCACTTACTTCTTTACTTTCGGGTTTTGCGCTGCGATTTATTTGCTGATAACGCCAAAACGTTTCGGCCAAAACCTGGAGCCTTCGTCAGGGCTTCTGTCTATTTCGTCGACTAGTGCTTTTTTTATAGACTTAACGCTTAATTCACTGTTTATATCACAGGCAAAGATGATTTTGATTATCCGCCAAAGAATATTTTCTGTTCCAAAGAGGTTTATGTATTACGGAGCAATCTTGTAGTTGTTACGTGTTCATTTGCTAACACACACTTCCACATTTGGCTTAAACCATAGCCGCCGTCTCTGTTGAAATTGTTCGGATTTTTGTAAATTTCAATGGATTCCCTTATTTTCCTTTCTAAAAAATCCTTTGGCTTTGCTATGATCGTAGTTTTATCCCACTGAATTTTGTGGCCTCCTACTACATGATGTTCCGCCACTGCCGATTTCGTGGTTTGTTCTAGTCTCGAGTGACGAAGATGTTCTTTCACCCTAACGGAGCCTGCTCGGCATGTCTCACCTATGTACACCTGACCACAATCGCAGGGAATCTTATACACACCACTCGATTGTAATGGTGCTCTACAATCTTTCGCTGACCTCAAAACGCTTCTAACCTTGTTTTTACTGGTGAAGATAGGTAGGACATTGATTTTGGCCAGCACTTTACCTATCCTCTCCGTGACTCCCTTTACATATGGGAGAAGAGCCTTCTTATTTTGTTCCATTTCTTTTTTGTGGTCGTCCTTAAGCTGTCTGCGTCTCAAAGCACGGGCTATCATCTGACCACTATATCCATTCTGCCGCAGGGCCCAATTAAGATGTTTCTTTTCTTCCTTTATATGGTCAGAATCCGCGACTCTCTCCGCCCTATAAAATAAACTATTGATCAATGCTCTTTTTTGAACAGGGTGATGATGGAACGTAGCATTTAAATAGCGGTCAGTATGTGTAGCTTTTCTGTAGACAGTGTGTGTCAGTTTCCCTTCTTTTCTTTTGGCAAGCACATCCAAGAATGCCAGCTGTCCATCCGTTTCCATTTTCATAGTGAACTTTATTTTCGGATGAATACTATTGATATGGATCAGATTTCAATTCTCAGTAAGGGATTCAAATTTGCACTGACTCCACGGGAAATTCCAAAAGAAGAGGTGATAGTTGGTGTAGAACGTGCATTACAAGGTTTGTCAAAATTGTTGGCAGAAAACGTAAGGATGGAAGTGGCTACTATTTTAAAGAAGGCAAAACCACCTAGATCCAATATTACCGGGAACGAAAGGAAAGCATTATTTGAGTTAAAGAAGAATCCAGACATAATAATTCTACCTGCGGACAAGGGAAATTGTACAGTAATTTTGGACACTAATATTTATAGACAAAAAATTGAGCAGTTATTAGCGGACAAGACATACAAAAAATTAAACAAAGACCCAACGGAAAACGTTGCGAAACTCACTAGGAAACTTGTAAACAACCTAAATCTTGATTGGTCTACGAAACAAACTATATTGACCAGCATTCCAGTGATTCACAAGAAAGACATACCGCTACGTCCGATAGTCAGTGCAATTGACTCTCCAACATATGGATTAGCAAAATTTTTAGCGAAAAATTAGAACCACTTATAGGTCATACAGACAGTTACATAAGAAACTCGACGCATTTTGTGGACAAGATACGAAACATTTCTCTCTCACAGAATGATCTTCTCGTCAGCTTTGATGTAGTTTCGCTTTTCACTAACGTCCCAATAGAAGGGGTTATGGACATCATAAAGAAAGAATTTGATCATGAATGGAGCCAGCTGTTTCAGCATTGCTTGAGAACTACCTATTTCCAATGGAACAACAATTATTATAAACAGCAAGATTGAGTAGCTATGGGCTGTCCCCTCTCCCCAGTGGCAGAAAACTTGTACATGGAAAAATTTGAATGTGAGGCAACTTCTACTGCCACAAAAAAACCGTCAGTCTGGTTTAGATTCGTGGATGACACATTTGTAATTTGGCCACATGGAGAAACGGAGTTAAAAGTTTTTCTGGATCATATCAATAGTATTCATCCGAAAATAAAGTTCACTATGGAAATGGAAACGGATGGACAGCTGGCATTCTTGGATGTGCTTGTCAAAAGAAAAGAAGTGAAACTGACACACACTGTCTACAGAAAAGCTACACATACTGACCGCTATTTAAATGCTACGTTCCATCATCACCCTGCTCAAAAAAGATCATTGATCAATAGTTTATTTTATAGGGCGGAGAGAGTCGCGGATTCTGACCATATAAAGGAAGAAAAGAAACATCTTAATTGGGCCCTGCGGCAGAATGGATATAGTGGTCAGATGATAGCCCGTGCTTTGAGACGCAGACAGCTTAAGGACGACCACAAAAAAGAAATGGAACAAAATAAGAAGGCTCTTCTCCCATATTTAAAGGGAGTCACGGAGAGGATAGGTAAAGTGCTGGCCAAAATCAATGTCCTCCCTATCTTCACCAGTAAAAACAAGGTTAGAAGCGTTTTGAGGTCAGCGAAAGATTGTAGAGCACCATTACAATCGAGTGGTGTGTATAAGATTCCCTGCGATTGTGGTCAGGTGTACATAGGTGAGACATGCCGAGCAGGCTCCGTTAGGGTGAAAGAACATCTTCGTCACTCGAGACTAGAACAAACCACGAAATCGGCAGTGGCGGAACATCATGTAGTAGGAGGCCACAAAATTCAGTGGGATAAAACTACGATCATAGCAAAGCCAAAGGATTTTTTAGAAAGGAAAATAAGGGAAACCATTGAAATTTACAAAAATCCGAGCAATTTCAACAGAGACGGCGGCTATGGTTTAAGCCAAATGTGGAAGTGTGTGTTAGCAAATGAACACGTAACAACTACAAGATCGCTCCGTAATACAGAATCCTCTTTGGAACAGAAAATATTCTTTGGCGGATAATCAAAATCATCTTTGCCTGTGATATAAACAGTGAATTAAGTGTTAAGTCTATCAAAAAAAGCACTAGTCGACGAAATAGACAGAAGCCCTGACGAAGGCTCCAGGTTTTGGCCGTAACGTTTTGGCGTTATCAGCAAATAAATCGCAGCGCAAAACCCGAAAGTAAACAAGTAAGTGCAATTTTCAATAATGACGCCTGCGAAAAGTGTGAAATTTTATATTACAGATGGTCTATTGTTTGTTACAAACCAACTGGATAAAACATTATTTATCTGAAGTTGTTACAGACACTAAAAGAAGAAAAAATATATAAATAATGCATTAAAAGCAAAGCCTTCTGTGCCACGTCCAGAAAATCTTAGTATAAAAATTTTATATGTCACACTAGTACTATCACATTGCTCCCACTTCCTTAATACACTGACCAGTAATAGGATACTGTTATAAGCCTGCTAGTTACTCAGAAATATAATATCTAGTAGTCAATTCTGACCCTGTAAAATGAGGGTACAAGAATGAATAAGGGGTTCTAATGTTATATTATCTAACAAGTTTTCTTTCTGCCATTCTAATCCAGCTTCATAGCATATTTAACCTCAGAAGCCAAAGCACCCAGTTTCCTATGATACTTATTACAAGCAAATATTACCAACAGTCAAAGAAATTTTTGAATTTCGCATTATATTTTCTCTATAAAGAATATTTTACTCTAATGTTATCTGAAAGCAAAAAGAAGTTTTTTTACATCAAAACATCTCATTAAAGAGGAATTATTTTCGTAATGATACAAAAGCTTAGAAATATTTATCAGTTCTTACAGATCCTTTTTCTTGATTCTGCAATCGTTAATTAAGAAAAAACTCTACATATTATATTCTGAATGTACTTTTAATAATAAGGTAATGTAATTAATGCACATGTCATGTTATTAGTATTAAATTCAATTGGATCCATGCCATTGTGACAACTTCAATTACATTCATACCAATGCCTAATGTGTTAAGTGGATTTCAGACTTAAATTCTTTTATAGCATAAGCTAAAAAATAACTACATTGACCACAAAATTAAAACCACCAGTCATCTATGTAATCAGAAATTAAAATATTGTTTCTAATTAATGGGAATGGAGCAAGAAATTTTACTACACATTATTTTTTCCCCAATTTTTCTAACCACCTATTTTATCCCTCTATGATTGTTAATTATCAATTTAATTAAGAGTTTTTGGTAAATTATTCACCATTCCCCTTGGTAATTTATTCTAATCCCTGACTTTCTTATTTACAAAAGAAAATTTTCCACTATTATGCCTGAAATCGAGCTTGGAGTCTTGGACATCTATTCCCTTCCATGCACCTCTCTTAATTCTTAAAAAAATATATTTAACCATGTCATCATTAATATGTGACTTACGAACTCCCACAACTTTCTTCACCCTGTTACATACTTAAGATTAATCCCATTCGAGCTCTTTTATCAGTTACCGATTGTGCTCTGTAGTAATTTCCAGCAGCCATTCTTTGCATCCCCTCCAACTCCTGTATTTGATACGCAGAGTGTGGCTGTAATACTATACCATCATATGAAGCAACAGTCTGACATAGTTTTGTATCCCAGTTTCCCTCACTTCTCTAATACATCACCTGATCGCTCTCTCTGTCGATTGAAGGATTTTGAAATCCTTCCCTCCAACCTATCCAATGTATCTTCCTTTGTTGAGTTTGTTAGCAAGTATTATGCCATAGTAATTTACAAGCAATTCTTACCCCACCTCATAATCACAATCAACCATTAGCTTTTCATCTGTGTACCCGCTGCCCCATATAAATACACAACTCTTTTTACCAGCCACCTGCCATCTAGTCTGTCCAAAAATGTCTCATTTATTATATCAGTAAATATTTTTTGTAGTAATTAAATAGATAATTTTGGCACACTTTCAGCTCTTATGCAAAATTACCATGCATCCCATAATACCTTACCATTAACAAGTAATGACCTAGCCAGGAAATTCACTAATTTCCCTGAATGAGTGATTAAATTTAAATGAAAAGTAGCAAGTATTAGCAAACAGAAATCAGCATACTAATACAAATCAGTCTCATACTTAAAAATGCGACTACTTCTTATAAATAATATTCCTCTCCAAGCTATTATGACATTGTTCTTGATATTTTAAAAATAATGATTAGCAAATAGAAACATTTAAAATTGGACCATATTAACTGCCAAAGTTGGTTAGTGCTTGTTGCCAAATAAAACTAAGTCAAAGCTAGACCCAAGTAGGCTTCACATTCTTACCTTACTTTTGAATTTCTCCTCGTGAAGTTATGAACATGTAGCTTGGTCATGTCATCAAACACTTTGGAGCAGTACATACAGACAAATAAGGGATTTGAAACAGTTGAGTTATGGTTGAAGACATGTCTTGTTACAGAGCACCACGATAAAAAAGTTTCTGCACAGAATGCACAAGCAAGGCCAAATAATGATGGCTCTTTAAACACACCCGTCATTCTATTTTCAAAATTATGGGCACACAACTTTGATACATTTACAAAAACCTGACCACAGTACTGACAAATATATTGTGGTTTGTTTACATGTAGTTTATGACTAAAAACATGTATTATCAGCAAGCCCAATGTAGAGAAATACTGAAGACACAAGGCACATGTATAGTGCAATGACAATATGCTACCACTACTATCATTGGATACAGTGATATTGTTCATATCAGAATTCACTGAAAGGGAATTTGTAACTCGATAATTCTCCATTATACTAACATCACTTTTTCCACAATATGGAACTAGATTGTTTTGATGAACTCCAACTATAGACCTGTAAATCACAATAAGAAAATATTTTTAACTCCTATACTATTAAGCACAGATAAAATTTTGAATATATATGTAATGTCAAGATAAAGCAGTAAAAATGAAAAGACATATTTTTTCACAGCAAATTATCTCATAAGTCCAAAAAATTTCAATCGTATTATAAAGAATCAGATGCTAAGAGAAACAAGTCTCAGCTATTTCTAAGACAAAACAGTTATGCAATAATTAACTGCTGTATGCACCAGAAATATAAACAATCTCTATTTTCATATAAGAATTCTAAATTTGCTCCCAATAAAATACCAACATCATTCCAGCTGAAGAATGGTGCATTATATTAGACAATAAATGAATAGTTATTATATATACCACTACACTACTTCCATAATTTATCTATATATCAGATTCCTATAGTTTACCACCAAAACTAGTTTAGAAAGGTTTTCTTCAGAAACAACACTGTATTTTAGTGGTAGCTTTTCAATACCGTAACAGACTTTGACAATTTGTAATTCAATAAAGGTTTTGCTAATCTCCTGTAAAACTGAATTACATATTTTAGCTGCTGCATCTTTTATATTAAATTCCGTAATTGACTACCGTGATAGTGACATGGTGAAGTAGGAGGATTTATCCGGTGGTCATAAGTTTTCAGCAAAGTTTATGTTTTATGTGTTTTAGTTCTCCAAATTCATTATAAAGAAGAATTCTAAGTGACTCAGCATAAAAGTAACTAGACAATGCCAACCCTGGAATAAAATCTACCATTTTGAGCAGAAGATATTGCGAATACAAGCCACTATTTAGCCACCAGCATGTGCATAGACCGGGAGGGGCACTTGCCCTAACCTGGCTCCCTGCCTCATGTAGTCGAGCAAAAAATAAGAAAATCAGTACACCATATTCTAATACTAAAATTACTTTTGGAAGTGATGGACAGTGCATTAGATATGACAAATTAAATGCACGCGAAATTGCACCACGTTGTATCATTTTCCGTAGGTCTCATACCTATAATGATTTGATGCAAAAGCTTGTTTATTAAAACATCAACTCAAAAACTGAAATAATTTGAAACTGTTCATCACCAACTGATGTCTCTGAAGGATGCTGTGCAATTAAAACAGAAATTCAGATACAGCTGGTTAGTTGACTAGCCTCCTAGCCTGGCATATTCCATGAAATACACTTGTTTTGCACCTTTTGTGGTTGTTTCAACAGACTAATGAGCAAGATGTGTTAGGTTCATTCGTAGTGAGACTCTTAAAACTATATTCACAACAAATACATGCACAAACATGCAAAAACTCATATGTCTTCAATTCATTGGCACAAAACAGCAGTCTAAAATATGCCGTTCAATATAATGCTGCATTATTCCCACTAGAAAAAAATATTGCAACAAGTAAATGGTAGCAGCAATAATTTCTATTGCACTGTCTACACAACATACTTCTGATGGGCAAAGAACAATATGAAGGTGTTCTAAATAATGCCTTTGACCAATTTCTGGAAAATCATCCAGAAAAGGGCTTAAAAATGTCACCTATATGTCATGACAAATTCACAATGAAAATGTTAGTCCTTATTGAGATGTCATCAGAGGCGATGTCACTGCTGATGTGAGGAATGCTTTTAGCTATAAAAGCTAGGTGGACGGTAACAGTGAAAAATCGGGCATAAAGCAACATTCCATAGGTGTTACATTATTGATAAGAAATTAATCATGATTCTAGAAGAAGTATTAGGATATGTCAAACTGACTGCCCTGGGCGTGAAATATACAGCCATGGAAAATTTCCATTTTTGTAGAAATCACAGGTGTTCACCCAGGAAAGTACATAAGACAAAAATACAATGGGTGTTCCTCTATCGCAGTAAATGATTCTAGTGCTTATAAAACAATTCGAGAAAAATACAAAAGTGCTGTATTTTCAATATATTACTCAAACGCTGAACTTGGTTGTGAATGACTTAAACCAAACAGCACTGATAAGAACTAAAATTATCACAACAAGGAAATAATAAAATTCTTCTTTAAAAATGCATACCAAATATGCCAATGCTCTATGCAAGTTGTTTGACTCAAAAATACAAAAAATTTGTCACATTAAGAAAATATTATACAGAAATCCATATGGCACCCAATACCCTGCCCAAACAATGCAAGCAGTTTATTTTCAACTTGCACAAATTAAGAATTAATTATCATTTTTCCCAACACAAAATATTTTGCATGTCTGCAATAAATGCTTTACAATGGAAATATACTGAATCAACCATGCAAAAAGAACAATGGACACTTTCAGAAAATGCAGTATACATCCAGATGTTGAAAGGCAAAGTCTCATAGCAAAGGCTGAATCAATCAACGAGATTCTTGAAACAGATTTCACAATGCTGTGGGTTACAAATCAATTAAAACAACGCAAAAATACGCCAGCCCCAACTCCTGGTGTGTTCTGGAAAACATCACTGCCAACTCCATATATAGATTGATTAATAATGTACCTAAAACAGTGATTTTAGAAAAGGTTCACCTGCATAATCACTGCATACATTCTTCCATAACATAAGACTCAAAGAATCATATGGATATTTAGAAAAAAAAATCTATCTGTATTTGCTATAATTTAAATGATTTCTTTGGTGAAGCCGAACTTTGTTCTAATCTATTAAAACAAGGACACTAAAAATTCATTGAAGAAAATAAAACTAGCAGTACTAGTTAAACATGTCCCATTACTCTACTCATCTATAAAACTGGCGCTCCTCATTTTACTTTTACAGCCCTACACACCATGAAGTAATGCAAGGCCCTTCTGTATCATGCATGGGGTAGTAAATTGGTCACAATTAGCAATACCGGATACATTGGCTTGTCAGCCTTTGCTAGATGAATGTGTATAGGAAGAGGGTTCCTGAAGCAAAACTAGAATGTCACTGGCTATTGCTTATGCTAATTGAATGCTTATTATTATTTTTTTTTAGTAAAACTACTTTTAGCAAGTATTTTTAATTTGCTCCAAAATGGCTATACTTATGGCCACCAGCTTGCTGATTCTATTAATCAAATTGGGTCAACACATTATACTGAAAACTTGGCTGCAGCTGATTTTGTAAAATGTGCTCATTCACCCTTCATTTATAGTGTATCTTCCCAATTAATAACTATCCATAACTGCATGGTATTTTATAAATACCTGGTTTTTCAAAATACTCTGTTTGGCCTTTGGTGCTCATTAGCACCATGGAGGAAGGAAATATATGGAGGAGAAGTGACGTTAAATCTGTGAAGCAGGCTCTAATCTCTCGCACTTGCGCAGTGGCAACAGCGGCGATATTGTGATCCCCAAACATATGCGATATTCACATTGTTTTAGATGCTGTGATTATTTCATTTTTTAATGTGTATAACTATTTTATAATGCCATCTTGTGTTGCATACAGTAGCACAATTAGGCAAGAGAGGAAAGAACCTGGAATATCATTTCATAAGTAAGTTGAATTCTAATTATTGTTGTTGAAGTGGGCGGTAGGTTTTGCAAACTACCGTGCCTGTCTATAAATATTTAGTCATAGCTCTCAATGGGAATACTTTGTTCTCAAATTTTTGTTGGTGTAGTGTAGAAAATCAGCATACCTTGCTATTTTGCACATAATACTTTTTAACGAGTGTTTGAAAATGAGATTTAAAGGGATGTGTTTTTACATCGCGATTCAGTGAATTTAGTATTGCGCTTTCTTTCATACTGACAGTTTATGATGAAATTAAATGTGTTTAATTATGCTATGCAATCTAGGAATCTTGATGATGTTGTTACCGCAAATACAGTTTGCGATTCAGATTTGCGTGTGTGGGTATGTCTATATAGTTTGATTCTGTAGCGGCAATTTAATGGTGATTGTGGTTAGTTCTAAAGGCAGTCTGTACCAGAATGGTTTTGTTGTTCCATAAGGGACAAAGAATTTATCTATTACTGTTAGTAATTTCATGAGAACCAAGTTAGTGACAAAACGTGTATCGCGATGGAAACTACTTCCACTTCCAGCTATTCCCAGTTAATCTTACGATGTATGGTAACAAGATAACTATTTTTACTCTGGTCTAGGCCGCATTTCAATCTAACCACAAGTGGTAGTAAAAAACTGAAATATCCATTCTGCATGTCCACCATGTAATTCATTGTGGCTTTGGCAGAATTAACTTTTAGTCCAGGCCACATATCAACCCAATCCCAGCATATCCCGAAAATTAAGCAAGATATCGAAAATGTTTATTCTTTATTTTCGATTTGTCTTGTTGTGTTACATAAGAATTGATCATTAAAATTGACTTTTGCGAAATTTTTCCTCTGCATTTCAACTCAAGACACCTCACTTTTGATACAGTATATCTCGAGAACTAGGCGAGATATCAAAAATTTTTATCATTAATTTTTTATTTGTCTCGTCTTTTTTAAATAAGAATCCGTCATCAAATTTGACTTTCAACAATTTTTTTCTTCTGAATTTCACCCAAAACATTTCACGTTTGAGAAAGAATATCTCGAAAACTAAGCATGATATCAAAAAAAAATTAT
>JARYHS010008742.1:32528-68914 GCA_031002005.1 Vandiemenella viatica | reverse complement strand
ACTGCTAATCAATTTTTGCTAATTTCCAGCGGACAAATGAAACTACTATCCGACTCATTTGCACACTTTTATGAGCTAACAACAGCTTCATTGAGTACAACTTCCAACTAATATGGTGACTGCTAAATTGCAAGATCCACACACTTGTAGCAAAAATATACAAGAATGGTCGTATAAGCAACATTTAATCTCATTTCAGCTCATCTGCTGACAACCATTTGCGACATTCATACACAATAAGATATTAATTGGTTAGGTCAGCTCAAAGGACCGCTATCCTAATACTAGTGCCTATAATTTCACGAATGTTTCTACTGCGATCGTAATCTCGTCTTGTTTGCAAAAATTTTCCAGTTAGCTGCTTTTGCTGTCTGAATACAATTTACTAGCTTTGATTCACTAACGCCTTTTACTGTTGGTAGAGTTATTTAAAAATTTTAATGACCATTTTTAACTTCAAAACTAAGTTCTTATGGCACATCATACGATTTATTACGCGATCGTTGCTAATATTTGTAGCACAGCACACAATATATTAATTCCACTTATTGTTAATAACAAATACTTAACTAAGCTACAACATTGCATCACTGCGTTCGCGTGACCAAACACACACCACCTCGCGTTTGAGCAAACAAAACACAACTGGTGACATAGACCTCGTGACGTAATACCAGCATGTCATGTCATGTTATGATGCGAGCCCTGGTTATGAAGGGTGTTAACAGTCCTGGACTGAAATAAGTAATCTGTTTACATACTTATTTGGGCGCAATTGTTACACCAACTTTTCTTTTACTGCAATAAAGCCACCTCCTTCTCTAGACAATTAAAGTAACTATATACAATTTGACACATATTGCACATCTATATGTTTACTCAGTTTTCCCAGATTAATGACCGCTAATATATATATATATATATATATTTTATACCCACTTCTCAATTAATATTCATCACTTTAAGTCCCTTTAAGTTAATTTCTACCAATCCTATAAATTACTAAATATTTTTATACATTCAGATACATCTATAATTAATTTCACGTTAGTTACCCATAGGTGTACACAATTTATTTCTACATTTACTTCAATCTGCGGCTATTCTTACTGACAAACATTAAATTTATTACAATCTGTGGCCGCTACTACTTCTACATACAGTTTATAAATTATTATTTCCTGTTATGACTTTCTCACACCAATACTATTTACATACTGATTACAAATTTCTCTTCACTCGACATCTTACGATTTAACATTACTTTTTCCTTCACCATGGTGTTCCCGTGTTCTCTGAGAATTCTACTAAACTACGCCGCTACTTCAGCCAATGACTTCATTTTATGCAGGTCCATCTGCGCACCACGTTAACCTGCTACTCGCGCTTTCATTTTTCTTATATTTTCTCTTACGTTGCGTTTTCCTGTTCTCTTAGAACTCAGAATAAACGCTGACAGCAAAGCAATACACTGTCACGGTACTTACTATTATGCCGCTATCTCGGCCTAATGACTTAGTATAGTGCAGCACCAACTGCGTACATTTTCCCTCCTCCACTACTGCGTTTCCTGTTCTCTTAGAACTCAGGGCGAAAGTTACAGCAATAGAGTATATTAAACCGGAAAATGATTTCACGGTTCCCTCTGTGTACTTTCCCTACAATTTTAAAGTCGCGCTTTTTACCATGGGATCTCTAGTCCCTCTGCGGTGTTCCCATAACCGCCCTCTTAAAGCAAACACCTCTACAGTGGTTATAGATAACCCTAGTATTGCCGAATGCTTGGGATACAGGGTAGGTACTTGTGGGAGCATTTAGTCGAGTAGCTTGACTACTCGGAGGGAGCTAATCACTCTATTTGTCTATAGTGTGGGCGTGCATCCTTCTATTACTGCTACTAATAAAACATTGGTTGACGATACAGAGGTATATTTAAAGTACTTTCATAGAAAGTAACTATAATAAAGATACATAGAAGTTCGACTATATACGTAGAACAGTACTATGGCCCAATAGATACAGATACAGACACTTACAGGTTTAGAGCAGAGCAGAGGGCGGAGGCAGGGGCGAGGCTTCGGAGTCCGGTGTTCGGGTTGCGACGTCCACGGACCATGTTCGACCGAGCACCGTCTTGCGGCCTCGTTTATATACATAATTACTTCTGATATGACCCACTAACACCACAGTTGCCTCAAAATTGCCTCACCTCCACCGGTATTGCTAGAAATCCAGGCATGGCACGTGACATATACTTCTCCATCCGGTATAAATACCATCAATAATGGAGTGGTCTGGTAGCTCAGTGGTTATGCGTTTGACTTGAGATCGAAACATTCCCAGTTTAAATCCTGGTATTAGCTGTGATTTTCAAAGGCCCTTTACTCGACCTTCACCTCTGTCACAGCTTGCTGTGTAATATGAAGCTAAGCCAGAATGCTTCTGTGGCTCGGATTCAGCGTTAAGCTGCAGGTTCCTCACACCCAGTGCTATTACCTGGTTAGGTTAGATGGCGACGACAAGGGGTGCATCTCCGTCCGAACAATGCCAATAGATTATTAAATCGACCATCAGAAATCAAAACACAATTTAAATACATTTATATACTACGTCATGCAGAAATGCATACATATATGAATTATATATAAAGGTGTTCCATGTCATTTTGAACGACAAAGTAGGTGGAAACCTAACTTTCAGGAAAATGTGAAATTTTTCTAATTTTTGAAACAGCAGCTCACCTTAGTTTTCAATAAGAGAAGAAAAAAAGAAAGAAAAAACTTTGCACTACAAAAAGTGTAGGGAGTTCTGTCCTCTTTCTAATTGGAAATAAAGTATCTGTTGCTAGGACTCGACCAGTAAGGAGTGACAGACGAGAAACACATTTGGTTAATAGTTTGTTGGGAGGCAGGAATAAGAGAATATTATCTTGAATCCACCGAAATGCTTTGATCTGTTTATCATTGTGATGAACTATTACGTCACAGTTTATAGCTGGATTCAGGCTTCTCCCTAGGTGAATGATTGTTTTATCCGCCCACTTGCCTGGCAGACGGAATGGACTGTTTATGCGCTCTGGTCGGTTTACCACTACGGTATGCTGACTGAAATGTCCTCCAGAAGCATAAATGTCTTTAGGGTACAGGGATACAAATTAAACCAATCTTTCGCACATATATTGCATGAAGTTTTCATTATTAGTACCACCGAAAAGTATAAAAAGTCATCTACAATAAAAATGTGAGGCATAAAAAGATATTAAAGTAGAAAGTGGTTTGACGCTTGGGATATATGAGCAAGTATATGAAAATTCACCAGTTTTAGACTTTTCCTTTCTGGATGTAAAATTATATTTGTGTAGCAAATTTCAGCTTTCTGTAACTAAGAGAATTATTTCAGAATTTTGTCGATCTTCACTCATTGAGTGAGTGAGCGAGTGACATTATCGGTGGAATTTGCATATGAACTAAGAACAGGGACGAAACAATGTCAAGCTATTTTTATATAAGCATGTCTATATCTTTGCATAGTAGATTCATGAGACATACAGCATCATCCAGACCATTGATAATAAGATACAAATGTGACCACAATACTTCGAGGGAAGGGCAGGCAGCGCCATCGTTGACTAGGCTCATTTTCACTTACCTGTTTAAACAAATTGATGCTCTATCCCATACTGCTGCTCAGGGCATGATGCTTGCACATTATTTTCCTCACGTCTGTTTGTGAAGTCACTGATTCCGAGGTTGTCACATATCTAGAAGTTTAATGGAATATGTTGTTCTATACAGCATAAATGTAATGGTATTAGAATGTAGCGATATATATTTAGTCGTGTTTTGTAGCTTAATGTGTGTTTTCTATTGGCGCTAAGTTATATTTGAATATTTGATATTGTCTGAATAAGTACTCAGATGCAATGCATTTAAGAATATACTTTACAATTTTAGTCAGAGATATTACATCCGTTTGTATTGATTGCGAAACTCGCAGCTGATGTCGGTATTAGGTTATGAAATCTGATACTGATGTTCGGCAGACATATTGGAAGTCGTAATAATGACAATGTGACCCTGTTAGACGAAGTTAAGTTTCTACATACAAAAAAAAAAAACCCGGGAATCTACTACAGTGTCCAGAATTAATTTTTAATATCTCAAAACGAATGAGGGGTCAATACTTTTCATTTTGATAAATAGAAAATGGCAATGCAGTTTCTGAGGCATATAATTCGTCGGTTGGGACGAACTGACACAATAATAAGAGACATATACTTGTCAATATCGTAGTCAGTGGCGCTAAATGTGAAACTATTGTTCCCTGACAGCGATGGTTCTGGGTTAAGTGCTTATTTTTTGTTTATGGCTTTACGCCTAGTTGACGTCTAGTTCACTAGAGGTAAGGAATAAACTCGGCCATTGCCATATGTAAGAAACATTCCCAGAATGGAGTGATTTCGGGAAGCCTCGGAAACCGTAAACTAGATGTCTGGACGGGGATTCGAAACCGCTTCCTCCCGTATGTGCGGCCATAGCGTTACCGCTCACACACTCACGATCTATGGGGTTGAACATAGTGCTCTTGGCAAGCTCCAGGGAGCGACTCTGCCACCAGACGCCCTCCGTGTCCGTGGAAGCTATGAGACAGCGCATACGAGGGGGCGGTGTGGTCGCTTGGAATGATCTCCAAGTAAAGAAAACAAACAACAGAGGCGAACACAGAAGTAGAATCTGAGATAAATCGTAATACCCGACAGTGAGAGGAAAAATACATCTTGCGTGGTGGGTGAGTGGTTAACGCTTAGGCCTCGCATTCAGAAGGACAGCGGTTCGAATACCCGTCCGGGCATCTACATTTGGGTTTTCCATGGTTCCCCAAATCACTCCAAACCAATGCGGAGATATTCAATTCAATCGGTCATGGCCGAATTTCTTTCAGTTCCTTGTCCACATTCCCATCCCTGCTCTAATGACCTTGACGTTGACGTGGCGTAAAGCTACAAGAATGAAAGAAAAAGGAAAAATACAATCATATACCAAATTCGATATGCGTTGTATGAATAAAAAAATCGCCCAAAATTACCGCGTAAAAACGAGGAAGCGAGTGTTAAAATTAACTTCATGAACACGGAAAATGGGCGTTGATTCACTTGGCGGTTTTAATTAATTAAGACCTCACATGCTTTTTATTTGGATGGATTCCTTACACAATTCTCCATAAAGGAAAATATTATATGAAAGAAGGAACAAGACATTTAACTGTTTTTAAATTTACTGGAAGAAATATTGAAGATGGAACATCATTATCTGCAGTTTATTCACGTTGATGTACTCACGCAGAAGGGCAACATGGCTCCCTGAGCGAGCAAGTAACCAGCAAACGATCCAGAAAGGTCTCTCATTGTATTGTAATCCATTACAGAATTCACGAAGCATGGATAAATTTGTTATGATCACTTCAGTGAGAACACGAAACACATGTACTAAAATCTAAATCTGCATTATAAATATGATATATAATATCAAAACAATGTTGCAAGTCCTCACAGTATGCATACATTTCCTACCAGTTCACATCTTCCTCGCCTCCCTACAGATGCAATGAATGAGTCAATAACACTAAACAAGATATCGTAAGTACAACTTAATTAACAAAGATACTTAATGCTGTTATGAAAAGTTCTAAAAGAAGGCAGCTCGGCCCCAGGCCCGCGAGCCATGAAGTGTCGGCACTGAACACTCAGCCACTGATTCAACCAGAAGTCACCGGAACATGGAATATACTGAGAGGGCCGAATCCAGAGGGAGGGGCAAGGAGGCTGAAGTCCCCCCCCCCCCAACAAAAGTATCGTTTTAAAGGGGATGCAATCTTAGGAGACTATAAGGACTAACCTTGCCTGACTCAAGACCTCCGCCCCCCCCCTAAAAAAAAACTAAAATTCGCTCTCAAGTTCCTCCAAAACCGAAATCCTGGATTCGCCCCTGGGTCCACCCTGTTTTTCCCTTTTAGCCTCTCCTACAGTTAAGACTGCCACCATTTTTTGGAACAATAGTAGTACATTTGTGTCCTCGGATGGTACATTATACAGAAAAAGAGTACCGTACGCTTATTTTAATATTTGAACACATGTTATTCATTGTTTTTGACAGATTCAAAAAATACTTATCCTTCCTAAACACTTGCACAGTATCTGTACGGAATCTGTTTAAATTAAAATATACGATAGACTCATACTTAATTAAGTTGAGTGAATTTTCCTCTTTCATCTCTCCACTTTGCGTCTATGACAGCGAAAACACTCTCGGTGAATGAGAAAGTGGGAGGTACAGATAAAAGAAAGAAATAATTTTAAATATATCTGAATTCCTTCTCCTTTTTACTACCATTTTTTAAAAGCTAAAAAGTCGTAAAACGTATTTTATATACAAGTTTTGCATACAACTTATTCAGCAGTATTTTTTCTTCATACAAATGCCAATAGCAATTTGAGGTTTATTCAGGTTTAAAGCCTCAATAACACTTACAAAATGTTCATATTCAATGGATGATGGTTCAGGTATTTATACATATATATACAACACAGCAAACAAATAAATTTAGTGGGCGAGTGGTACAGTCCAGAAAACAAGATACTTAAGTTTTCTCTTTTAGTAAACACACATTCACATCTCACTGGTCGACGTACAAAATTAGTATTCAAACCTAACTTTGGATTTTGTTGGTCACTCAGCCGCATTACAACAAATAGGTCGTGTGTGGTGTACACGTAACAGTGCTTTCTCCTGTTTCTGGATCAGTCGGTTATATTCGACCGCAGTCGCGTATTACTGTGATTACTTGTATATTGCACGTGACGTAGTCGGTCGGTCGAAACTGCCGAAAAGCGTATGAAACCTTAGGTTCCATTGGCACTTTATTTTTGTACATAAAATGCCAATCAGTGTGGTAAAAACGGGCGTATTTTAAAGCACTCTGTTACTTTCGTGGATTATAGAGTAGGCTCACGGGAAATAGAGTCCAGGTGGCAACCCTACCGACACCGCCTTGTGTCTGTCACCTGCCTGACAGTCAGTACTAGAGCGTTCAAGCGAATCACCACTGGCTCTTCATTTAACTTCGAAATAATAGACTGCTTTTATACTGAACAAGTCTGTAGAGCTGATACAGTAAAGATCAGTGATACAGTAAAGACCAGCTATGTTGAATGCTCAAGCAGTGGAGCACTGAAATAAAACATAAAAACGAAAGTGCTGAGATGACATATTTCCCTCGATGGCGCCAGAATTCAAGGAACCGCCAGATGCAGAAGTCTCTACCTTCACTTGTGAACAATGAATGTTTTAAATTCAATGTGTTACTGGTTTATATTCAAGCACATTTATTTTAAATCTGGGATATTATATAAATTCTGTACGAGCGAAACAACTTTCAACACATAGTGGTTACAATCAATCCTTCAATCCCTGGGATATATTTTGCGGCGCATTTGCTCCCTGGTATTTTCATACAAATCTAGGAAAGTCGATTTGAAGAACTTGTGTATCATCCGCTAAAATTCGAAAAAAGACATAAAATGCCCACTTTCTAATCTCTTAGCACGTTTTGGGTGTCCTTTTCTTTTTCATATTTTTTTTTGATTATTTAAATTCCTAACAGACAAAAAAAAAAAAAAAAAAATGTAACCGTTACAACAGTCAAGGTCTTTGTCGTTGAGCTGTGTCTCTGACGTAAGACCCCTTCCACACGCAACGATTTTGGTCGTACAATAAAAAGTCGTATAGCCACATTCCATTACTGCAGTGAGGACGTGTATGGACTTTTCACACAGAGTGACCACTTACAACGTCGTGATCGCTTGGCTGTGCAGTCGCCACTAGATGCGATGACGTCATTTCGCAGCAGCAAGTCAGTGGTCTATGTCAAGAAATGCTTTTACTCCAGATGACTTTTATCAGTAGTCATATGTTAGCTCCCTTCGATGGATGAGAGGGTTAAAAAATGGCTCCAAATGTGGACTTTGCTTCTTTGTAATAACTTTTCATGGTCATTTTTTTCCCGCTTTCAATTTAAAAATCTAATAATTGGTATAAATTTTAATAAATAATCTGATCCATAGAGAAATATAATAAGAATTTTGTTAAAGTCACAGGGAACATTTCAATAGAATTTTTTGATGAAAATTTCAAGATTTATTGAAACATTGCAAGTTTGAAACTACAAGGGAAGAAAATATTTATGAATTTAAGGAATATGTGGGGGAAACCAAATTCTGTCAGCTATATGTACTTTGGAGTCATTTGATCAGAGAGTGTAGCTTTATTGCAGACAGAAGTAAGATGGCGGAAAGAAAAGTCTGTCCATTGCTGTAGTTCATGGAGGAAGGAAATATACGGAGACGACGCAAGCTACCTTCACCACGCAATGAAGTGAAGCCGGGCGGAGGAGGAGTGGGGGGAGTGGGGAGGCATGGCCTAACACACACAGACACGGCGTATATGTACAAAAACATCAAGATTAACGCAACGTCGCAATCTGGAGATGGATTATTAAGTAACACGATGAGACAAATAAAAAATGAAGAATAATTTTTTTTGATATCATGCTTAGTTTTCGAGATATTCTGTCTCAAATGTGAAATGGTTTTGGTTGAAATTCAGAAGAAACAATTGGTAAAAGTCAAATTTGATGACGGATTCTTATTTAAAAAGACGAGAGAAAGAAAAAATAAAGAATAAAATTTTTCGATATCTCGCCTAGTCCTCGAGATATACTGTATCAAATTTAAGGTGCCTTGAGTTGAAATGCAGAAGAATAATTTCGCAAAAGTCAAATTTAATGATCGATTCTTATATAACACGACGAGACAAATCGAAAATAAAGAATAAAAATTTTCGATATCTTGCTTAGTTTTCGGGATATACTGGGATTGGGTTGATATGTGGCCTGGACTAAAAGTTAATTCTGCCAAAGCCACAGTGAATTACATGATGGACATGCAGAATGGATATTTCAGTTGTTATTACTACCACTTGTGGTTAGGTTGAAATGAGGCCTAGACCAGAATAAAAATAGTTATTTTGTTACCATACATCGTAAGCTAAATTGGGAATAGCTGAAAGTGGAAGTAGTTTCCATCGCTATACACGTTTTGTCACTAACTTGGTTCTCATGAAATTACTAACAGTAATAGATAAATTCTTTGTCCCCTATGGAACAACAAAACCATTCTGGTACAGACTGCATTTAGACCTAACCACAATCTCCATTAAATTGCCGTTACCGAATCAAACTATGTAGACATACCAACACATATTTGAATCGCAAACTGTATTTGCGGTAACATCGTTTACTACATCAAGATTCCTAGACTGCATAGTATAATTTAACACATTTATTTTCATCATACAGTATAAACTACAACGTGACGAAGGAAAGCGCAATAGTAATTTAACTGAACCGTGATGTAAAACACACCCCCTATAAATCTCATTTTCAACATTCGTTAAAAAGTAATGCTAGTCTATTATGTACAAAATAGCAAGGTATGCTGATTTTCTACACTACACCAACAAA
Organism: Vandiemenella viatica; assembly: GCA_031002005.1. Lineage (NCBI taxonomy): Eukaryota > Metazoa > Arthropoda > Insecta > Orthoptera > Morabidae > Vandiemenella > Vandiemenella viatica. The sequence goes on along the minus strand of JARYHS010008742.1, from coordinate 59,338 downwards.
AATTTGAGAACAAAGTCATCCCATTGAGAGTTATGATTAAATATTTATAGACATGCACCAAAGTTTACAATTCCCATTGACCACTTCAGCAACAATTATTAGAATACAACTTACATATGAAATGATATTCCAGGTTCTTTCCTCTCTTGCCTATTTGTGCAACTGTACGCAACACAAGATGGCATTATAAATCATTTATGCACATTACAAAATGAAATAATCAGAACATCAGACACAGTGTGAACTCGGCATTTGTTTGGGTTAGAATACCGCTGCTGCCGCCATGCGGGAGAGTTTAGAGCCTGCTTCACAGATTTAACGTCACTTCTCCTCCATATATTTCCTTCCTCCATGGTCCATTGCTGTAGTTCATGGAGGAAGGAATATATGGAGATCTTCACCACGCACTGGAGTGAAACCGGGTAAAGAGAAGTGGGGTGTTGAGGCCGCCATATTTCTTGGTCGTAGAACACAGGGAAAAGGCAGAATAACCTCAAGGGAATCATAAGACAGCCGTAGCACCACAATTTGATGATGGATTATTATGTAACTCCACCAGACAGATCGAAAACGAAGAATAAAATCATTTGATATCGTGCTTAGTTCTCGAGGTTTACTGCCTCAAGAGAGAGGAGTTTCGGGTTGAAATTCAGAAGAAAATTTTCCCTAAGGTCAAATTTGATGATGGATTCTTATAAAACACGACAAGATATCTCAAAAGTGAAAACTATATATTTTCGATATGTCGCTTAGTTCTTGAGATATGCTGTATCCAAATAGGGGTGGATGGGTTAGGTTAAGTCAATATTTAGAACTTTTTTTTTTAAGAAAAAATAAATGAACCCTTCAAAAGACCTCATAGCGTCTGAGCTTACTCAGAAGATATTGTACTGTTAGTTGCCTATGTAACTTTGCTAGCAACATCAGTTGATTTAACTTCTTACCATACATCAAAAGTCAGAAGCTTAGATGGAAGTGATTTACATTGCGATACACATTGTGTCACTAACATAGTGCTCATGAAATTAGTAACAACTCATAATAAATAAATTTTTTGTACCATTCTGGTATACGCCGCATTTCAACCTACCCGTTTCTATCAGTATAGCCGCTACAAAATCAAATTATGTGGATCTAAATACATGAAATACACCGCGAACCACATTTAGTGTTAACAGCAACGTTTGCTTCATCAGGTTTAGTAGTTCACACAGCACAAATTATCACAATTAATTTCATTGTACACTTTCAGTGTAAACTGAAACTGGATTAAGCATGCACATTCACTGTATCGCGATGTAAACTTGTCCCAATTAAATTAGACTTTCAACACTTGTTTACAATAAGGCTAGAATTTTAGGTGCAAAGTAGTAACATATTCTAATTATCTATACTACACCAACAAACATTTAAGAACGATGACATCGTATTGAGAGCAATGAATAAATTTATAGTGATAGGCTATAATCATGCAGTTGTCAATCAAACATTGCAAGAACAATAATTTTAATGTGATTTAGTTACTAAACGTTATTTCAGGTTGCTTCCTATCTTGTCTGTATGTGCAACCATATGCAACGCAAATTGGCATTATTAAAAAAACTTTGAAATATTTGAAAATGAAATGTTCACAGAAGTATACACAGTGCAATCAGCCGAATGTTTTGGGGTTCCTATGGGCGCCAGTGGTCGCAGCGCATGTGCAGTACGAGACGAGTTTTTTTTAATGAGGTTTCACCCATTTGACATTATTTCGTCTCCATTAATTCCTTCCTCCATGCTGTAGTTATTGTGTAACCAATGAATGTATTAAATTTCCAGTACTGAAATATGAAAATAAATAGTGTTATTGAATCTTAAGTTTATTAATATAATAATTTATATGTGGCGAACGTGACCGGAACGCAAAGCAAATTAATTAGCCCGGTAACTAAAGAAGCCTGTAATCTTCGGATGCAGAAAACAAGGGTAAGAGAAGAAACAACCAATTTAAATTTCAGGACAAAAGACACAGCGCAAAAATTAAATACAATTTTTAACAAAATTGAGTAATATGATCGAAGTTTTGACAAAGCTAAAGACAAAAAGTTAGTAATCTAATAAACAAACGGTAAAGTAATATGAAAGTGAACAGTTCGAGTACTATTCGTAAATGCTGACTGCATGAAGTGATATTTGTTTCCTGAAAGTAAAGACGTGAAGTAAATATAGAGAAGAGAAATTGATTAAAAGCGTAACAATAAAGTGTAAATTGATTTTTTCATGCTTGTTCATAGGGATAGTTCTTTTTTTAAGTTTTTATTCTTTTAAAGAATAAAAACTTTTAAGCAACTGGTGGCGTTTTCGTGGCTTTATGCTAATATAAAAATTTTTAACGTTGCTGATACGCAGCTATGCTCAAGATTTAAGTTTTAAATAATAAAAACTTTTAAGCAACTGGTGGCGTTTTCGTAGCTTTATGCTAATATATAAAAAATTAAAACAAAAAATTACCCCTGATGACACGCAGCTATGCTCAAGATTTTATAGTTCTTTTTGTTTTGAATTATATGTAAGCCTACTTTTTCCATAGTAAGTAGTACAAAACTGCTCATATTTCGATGGACTTTACTTTACTCGATTAATATATATTTGACTTCTATAATGTACAAATATTGTTGAATTATATCTTCCAAGGAACGTGTGTACCATGGGCAGTAAAATTAACTGTTCCTTTTATTAGATAACCATGATTATATAATGTTTGTATTCAATTGTAATTTTTTCTCCATACATGCTATTGAGGTAATGACGGAAGCAACAAGGAACCAATGAAATTAAATGGGCATTATAAAATCTTATGCTATATGTCGTAAATTATAAAACTAAATCCGTTGTGCCTTATGCTCTAATAAAGCATGCCAATTGTCACTCTCATCCAGCTTGCCCTTCAACCTAACTACATGCACATAAATACATTATGGTGTCACGGAAAGCAAAGCAGATTAAAAATTATTATATAAATGTGAAACAATGAACGATGTTAGATTTTTCCATGTAAATTTCTATTTTAAAGCAGAAGTAATTGATCAAACCAATATTTCTTCGAAATAAAACCAATATCCAAAAGGAGAAACAGAGTTGATAGATTGATGTATTTTGTTGTACAATATAAATAAATTTTTATTCTTATTTTAAAATATTCATTACTATTATCGTTATTATTAATAAAAAATTCTTATATTACAATGAACTTCCAAGACGACGAAGTCGTGGGTAACATGGATATAAATTTTCTATACCACGGTTATCGTGCAATCCTCTATATACACTATTAAAAATAAGATTTTTTGTAGGTAAGTTAAATATTACAGAAACTAGATGACCCATGCAAAAATTTCATGAATAGAATGAATAGTAAGGTTGGGTATTTTGTAACAGGATAAAGAAGAACCACCTCATTTATTTCAATTCTTTGTTTGTTTAGTGTACATGTACTTAACTAAAGTTGAAGCCAATGTGGCAGTAATTAATATCTCTGTGTTTGGTGCTACTGCTATCAAGCGGAGAGACTGTGAACTGTCTCTTACGCGTTACTTTCACAGTTATTACTTTTTTTCCCTTTATGGGTCATAATCCGAAAAATTATATGACCAAAGCAGAAACCTTAATCTGTAATATGATACCTCACATTTTTATTTCGGTTAGATATCAAGAGAGTTAAATGGCTCATGCTGCAAACATGCGTTGTAGACGTGTTTATACTTTTGAACTTTAAGCGTCAAATTCCGAAAAATTATTTTATTGAAATATGTTTTGACAAAAGCAGAAACCTTAATCTCTAAAATAATACCCCATTTCTCGATTTCAATTACAAGAGATAGCTCGTGAAAAAAAAATGTTATGTAAATTTAATGGTCGAATTCCAAAAAAAATCTTTCCTTAATATATAAAATGACCACGGCGGAGACCTTAATCTTCAATATGGGAAAAGATATCACGGGAGATAAATGGCTCTTGAAAAAAAAAATGAGTAGCAGAAATATTTATACTTTTGCGCTTTTGGCCCTTTAAGGGTCGAATTCCGAAAAATTCCTTTCTCAATGTATGATTTCACCGAGGCGTAGATCTTGCTTTTTGAAATTATAATTCATTTATTGATTTCGGTTATGAATGCAGGAAGATAAATGTGTTACAAAAACCACATATTAGAAATATTGACATTTTTGCTCATTGAGGGCTTAATCCCAAACAATTCCTTTCATAAAACATTATGTGATCAAATTGGAGGCCTTAAGCTTTAAGATGATACCTTATTCATACATTTTAATTTAGTTATCAAGGGATATGTTGGCTAGTGATAAAAAAGAACCCATTATAGAAATAATATATCCTAGACGACCTGAGGGAAAATTTCGTGAATAAAATATGATGAATAGTGATGTTGAATGCTTTTAATATAATGAAAAGTAGAATGTGCTCTTTTTTAGCAAATATCTATTTGTTTAGTGTAATATGTACGCATCAAAATACTTAAAACATATTATGACACAGGAAAATTTTAAACACAATATATGTACGACAAACTGTCTCTAAACTGAACAGAACACACCTAGCCTGAACAAAATGTACACGGCATATCAACATCTCTGTGAAATGTGTTGCCGTTACCATAGGTTGTAAGAAAATTTTCGTAAATAAAATATTTACATTATAATTGTATCAAAACAAAAATATTTCTATAACTGAAAAAATATCCGAATAGCTACTTATTATACAAAAAACATTTATTGACATCTCTGTGATATCTGTTGCTACAATCTAGAGATTTGACTCTTTAACTGTCTTATACGCGCGATCAAATTCTGAAAAATTATTTCTTAATTTTTTATTTTTCCTGATTGAACACCTTAATCTTTAAATAGATATGTCATTTACCGATTTCAGTTACGTATCGAAGGAGATAAATGGCTCATAATTAAAAAAAAACACCTTGTACGAATAATATTGATTCCTTTGACTTTTAAGGGTCGAATTCAAAAAAATCCTTTTATAAAATATGGTGTGACCTTAGCGGACACCATGGTCTTTAAAATACCTACTTTATCGTTTTCGGTTAGGGATCAAGCGAGGAAAAATAAATACCTTAAAGCAATGATTAGATTTTAACCCCTTAATGGTTGAATTTGGAAAAAGTTCTTTCTTAAAATGTGACCAAAGAGGATACATTGATCTTTAAAACGATACTTCATTTATCGAGTTCGGTTAGTCATCAAAGGAGATAAATGGCTTGTAACAGAAAAACGGGCTATAGGAATATTAATACTTTCGGCCTTTAATAGTCGAATATTGAAAAATACATTCCTTAAAATATTCTGTAACGAAACCGAGGACCCTATTCCTTAAAATGATTCCTCGTTTATCAATTTTGTTTAAGTATCAAAGGAGATAAATGACTCAAGACACAGAAACGCATTTCAGAAATACTGATATTTTTGCCATTAAGGTTTAAATTTAAAAAAATCATTTCTTAATATATGATGTGACCACAGCGGAGACCTTAATCTTTAGAATGATAACTCGTTTATCTATTTTGGTTTGATAAATTACTCCTCACACAAAAAGGGTTGTAGATACGTCTCCGTTTTAGGGGTTGAAATCCAAAAAATTTCTTTATTGACATATGATGTTGCCAAAGTGGAGACATTACTCTTTATAACCCTACTTCATTTATCGATTTCGGTTATGTGTCAAGGAGATAAATGGCTCAATGCACTAAAAACGCCTTTTGGAAACATTGATATTTTTGCCCATCAAGGGTGAAATTCAAATTATTCCTTACTCAGAGCATGATGTAATCATAGCGGAGACCTTAGTCTTTAGAATTATACCTCGTTTATCCAGTTAGTATAGATATGAATGGGGATAAATTGCTTAAGACACAAAAATGCATTGTAGAGTGATTGATATCTTTTCCCTTTAAGGGTTGAATTCCAAAAAAACAATCATTCTTAATATATATTACCAAATCTGAGACATTATTCTTTATAATCCTTCATCATTTGTCGATTTCGGTTCGGTATGCACGAATATAAATGGCTGAAAACGCAAAAGAAAACACTCTTTAGAAATAATGTTTTAGTCCTTTAAGTGTTGAATTTAGAAAAAATAGTTTATTATGTGATGTCCCGACAATGGATATCCTAACCTTTAAAATGATCCCACATTTATGGGTTTCGGTTCTGTACAAAGGGAGCTAATGGCTTGATAAAAAAAAAAAAACATACATACGAGTCATGATCATAATAAAAACAATTATATGTCACAAAGACAAATAAAGAAAATAAAAATAAGCATTAATTTTTTGAACCAAATTTTGCAAAAGTTGATACTGAATGCAATTAATTATTTTGATCAAATTCTTGAATGGAGTAGAAGGAGATACCCCATAAGATAATTTCTCAGTTTTCCTTTCAATGAATCATTATTATCTGCTAACTGTTTTATACTCTTCAGAAGATCATTAATCAGATGTATACCAGAATAAATAACTCCTCTTTGTACTAATGACAGATATGTTTGAGCAAGTTATTTCTGTTTCTTGTATTGAAATTGTGTACCCGGAATTAGATGTAAAGAGGTTAATAAGTTCTATGACAAAGCAAATGAGATAATATTTGTGAAGTCATTGTAATAATACTGAGTTTTATAAAAAGTTGTCTGTAAGAAGTTCTTGGTTTTACCCTACACAGCTTTTTTTTTGTGCTATGAATTTTTTTTTTTACTTTGTGAAGAGTTTCCACAAAAAAAAATATGCCATATGAGATCACTTCATGAAAATGTGTGTACACACCCGTTTCGTTAATTCTAGATCTGCCCTTAGAGAAAGTTTTCGTATTGCAAAGGTGGCACTACTTAACTTCGTCAGTAGTGAAGTGAGATTCAGTAGTAAAGAAAGTATTTTTGATTATGACCACAGATACATCCTTACCAACGTTTATGCTTATCTACAAGGGGTATTCAAAAATTTCCGGGAATTTCATTTTAACCCTTTATTAACAGAAGATAAGAACACATTTACATAATATCCTTCAAAGTAGGCTCTTTCTGAATACACACAGTGGCTCCACCGCTCCTGCCACTGCTGGAAACAATTATGTAAATCCTGTTTTGGTATCTTCCGAAGTACAGCCATCGCTTTGGTTTTGATGTCTTCTATGGTGGCAAAACGGTTACCTTTGAGGCCAATTTCCATCTCTGAAAAGAGCCAGAAATCCGATAGGGTCCCAGCAAATGGCAAGGAGGATTGTCACTGCATCACGACAATTCTCTCACCCACACATCGATTGTTGTGCAGAGATGACTTGCAGGAAAGAACATTTCAGTCCTCCACCAGCCTCCCTACTCACTGGATTTAGCGCAATCGGATTTCTAGCTCTTTCCCAAGATGAAAATGGGCCTCAAAGGTAACCGTTTTGCAACCGTAGGAGACATCAAAACCAAAGCGACGGCAGTACTTCGGAAGATTCCAAAATATGATTTTCATCACTGTTTCCAGCAATGGCAGGAGTGATGGAGCAAGTGTGTGAAGATCTCTCGGGCGTGCAGCCAGGTCATTTGGTCGTAAATATACGAATTTTCGATGGCTTACCGTGCCACCATCTTCAGGTAGCGTGCAGTGGTCGGCGTGAGGAACGCAGTCCAGGACGCGACTGCTGGACTGCTCCGCGCGCATCGATATTTATACCCTCCGACCCCGCCCTCTCACTCCCACCGGGTCGCTCCGATGGCGGTGGTGGGGGCGGTGCGTTACAGTGCGTCGAGCAGTGTCCATCAGTCTGTACGTCACCTCCGTCACACACTGTGCCTCGGCTCTGGTGTTTGCGGAGCCTCTTCAGTGCTGGGTTCCAAGCCTGGTTTAGTTGGAACCCGATTACACAAGTGTGTGTGTGTTCAGAAGGAGCCTTCTTTGAAGGAGATAAAGTAAATATGTACTTATCTTTTGTTAATAAAGAGTTACAATGAAATTCCTGGAACTTTTTGACTACTCCTCGTATAAAATCCCAGCCTAAGTTTATGCCTAGTGATAATAATTGCAGCTGTGATAACGTTTTGATTATTAGTGTGTTGAGTTGAATATATATATATATATTAATATGATCTCTTGAAAGAGATCATAATCTGTCGCCCTAACTGTAACTTCCAAAGCTATAAGATGTCACCGCAATCGGTAAAATAAGAGTTAACCAGAGCGAAAACATCGTTTTCAATGCCAAGAAGAATGCAATGAAGCAGTTACAGCAAATGAAAGTAATCTGCACCGAGAAACGTGTTTGAGCAATATAACCTGATTATGAACGCTGAATCGAGATCTGGAAAGCGCATAGACGAAAGAATATTGCTTGACCCGTGACAAGGTTTCTCACGCTTTGTTTAGAGCAACTGAAACTAGTGAGAACCGAACGAAACGCTTAGCGGTGAATAGTGAACGTCAAGAATTCCCACAACATAAAAACAAAAAAGCCCTGCACGAAGCAACCAGGCATAAATCACAAGGAAATTTGGTGAATACTATGTCTGAATAACTTTTAGAAAATCTACGGATTTTGCAGAAGGGAAGCAGAGAACAATCTGATTTGTGACTAGCTAATTTGTGGCATACAGGCACTGCAATACGGATTTCTCCATTAGATGGTAATGAGTGAAATATGTATGACATAACTCAGAAAGTACTTCCGTTGGAAAACGCTCGGACCTAATTATATGCATGCCAATGTGAATAAAGATAGCTCATAAAAAACCAAGAGTAATTGAATAATTTCGAGAAACACTAAATCAAGTCATGTCGTTTGTAATATCGCATGATTTAATCCGCCCTTCTGTTGCCCATGAATAGAAATATGGTACGTTTGGTTATCCTTCAGTCATATCCGGGTGGAATAACAGAAAGAGCTCTTTAAGCGATACATTGTAAGGTATTAACAATTGTACTGCATTTTCATTAGGAATCACCGCGTCACTGGTAAATCAAAATGATAGAAATGGGACAACTCCAACGACTAAACAGCAGAAACTCACAACAAACCTGTATGTTATAAATTGTCAGGTTGGATTAGTAACTGAGTTGCCATAGAACGTGAAGAATAATTTGTATCTTGCAGTTCGTGTTTAGGTAGAGTTTATTTTGCACGTATCAGGCAAACGTTCTGTCTTCACTTTTCCGATATTAGGGACCGTGCACAAACTACGTGGTTCGGTCCAGGGGGAGGGGGTGCAGAAAGGCTACGCTGGGCTACGTGGAGGGGGAGGGGGTTCCGTGCCAAGCCACGTAGCTTTCCTTTCACAACATTTTTCACAGTTAAAATGAGGAACAGAACGCACAACAGCATGTGAATATTTATTTCCCTCAGTTAATTATCTCCATATGTAATTTATAATAGTCTGACAAGAGAAAACAGAATAAAATGTCTTCTGGAATCAAAAGGGAAAAAGGTTACGTGGGGGGGGGGGAGGGTATAGGCCAAAGCTACGTAGGCCTACGTGGGGGGGGGGAGGGGTGGTTTGCAGGAGGCCAAAATGGAGCTACGTGGTTTATGCACGTTCCCTTAGACCTCTGGCAAAAGTATTTAGCATTAAAAGAATCCTAAATTTTATTTATATCAATTTTGCATACATTACATATTATGAAGGTATGAAACCTGTTTTATCTATCGATAAGACTTAAACCATTCCAGCGACACCAATAAAACGTGGTTTAACAAACAGTTTTAATTTTTTTTTTTTTGTAACTGCTTAACGTCTCCTATAACAACTAGGTCTTTAGAGACGGGAAAGGATGGGGGGCAAGGAATGGGAAGGAATTTGGCCATGGCCTTTTGAAGGAAGCATCGCGGCATTCACCTGGAGTGATTTGGGGAAACCATGGAAAACCCAAAACTGGATGCCCGGACGGGGATTCGAACCGCCGTCCTCCCGAATGCGAGGCCAGAACGCTAGCCGTTACACCACCACGTTCGGTATATTTACTATCAATCAGTATCTGAATAACTCATTAGTTGCTGCATTACTTTCTTTCCAGCTAAGCCCAGTAAGAACCTATACCGCGTGATAGTTGTAGGCTGGCGGTTGGGTTGAGCGCACTATAAAGAAGAGCCGCAATCTCACAGCCATGATGCTATTTGCGAATGATACAAATATTTTCCTTTAATTTTGACTATTGTCTTCCTTAATGGTTGACATAAGTGTTGCACTTAAAACTACAGATCTGTGAGTCACTTTAGAGATTGTAGATATATGACTATAGATCCACATTAAATTTCAAAGTAATATAAGAAATATAAGCCAGCAGAAATGGCGCACAGAGGGGGTGGAACGGCCGCAGGGATGCCAACTGTTCCTGTAGCAATCGCAGAATGTTTTTTCAACAAATATTATTGATGTTTTTCTGCTTTTACGGTATTTTTTGAGGTGTGCAATTAAAAAACTTTTCTGTACTTCCAGACTAACTAAAGTTATAATATTCAAATTAATATACCACAATTTTGGATTCATAAAAGTGATTCATCTGCGATAAAACATGAGTCCAAATATTTGAGCAGATGCAAATTGTTCTTAACAGAGTAGAAATTATTTCTGCAATAATAAATGTAAAATATATGTTTCGAGATATATTTCGAAAATTAGTGACATTAAATACTGTAACCCCGAAAAAAGGCGAATATCAAACTAATCTAAAATTAAATAGAATTTTATGACTATGCTTACAATAAAATTTGTCATGGAGAAGGAGACGGGGAAATGCATGTAACTCTTCTGGTGCGATGTGACACAGCGTTGCCAACTGTTGCTAAAAGAATGCCAGGACGTTATGCTAGCATAAATCACAAACTGTATTTACTTATATAACCAATTTATTTTAAATGCAGGAGACATTGCGTGTTTGCAGGGATTTCATGACTTTAAAATGATGCATACTGCTACAGAGCGATTCAGACAATATCGCAATAACGATAATGTAACAATAATATGAGTTTAGTACACACCACCCTGCGGTCTACACTATCTGACCTTACCCAGAAGATTTTTTTTTTTTTTTTTTTTTTTTTTTTTTTTTTTACGATCATACGACGGCGAATTCATTGGTGGCGGAAAGACGATTATTCAATTAAAGGGAAGGAATTCACACATGTCCTTTTTAAAGAACCATCTCGGCATTCACCTGGAGTAATTTGACAAAACCGTGGAATACTGAAATCTGGAGGGCTGGATGGGAATTTGAACCCACTTACCCTCAACCCAGACAGTCAAATCTAAGACAAGAATTTTTACATCTTTTCCGATGTTAAGCTCTTAAAAATTGTTTCAAAACTGAAAACTTTATGAAATTCTCCCACTGATACACAATTCGAAGTAAGCACATATGAAGAATTTCATTTCTGAATTATGGTCTTTTGCTCTAGACTATCCATATTATCATTTCATTGGTACAGATAAAATATGCCGCATAATTTTATTTAATCATTTCGTTGCAGAGCGGACGATCTTTGCAGGTTTGTTCATGATAATTTTGACGTGACAATTAAAATAGACAAAACGTAGGTGACTTATTCTTGGCGATGGTAACCAAAGCATATACCAGCAATCACAAACATCGGCTGCCGGTGGATTCCTGTTGTCATCACAATACAATTCAGCTGATTTCTACCAGTATCCGCCTGTAGTATCTTCAAATCCCCTCCCCTAATAGGATCTTGACAGTAAAATTAGTTTGTCTTTCGCAACATTCAATGAGACACAAGAAATTGACAATTTTTGATAATTTTCTGTTCGTCCCTGGTGCATGGATACAATTCAGGTTGATTAATATAGACGAGAGGCTCATTTGGTAGGTTTCTGAAGTATAGGTTACCCACAAAAGTATTTCAAGTTTGGAACTTATATTTGTAAAATGGTAGTACAGAAGTAGCTTTCGATTGATATACATGAAGTAATTGTGATGAACCGAGTCCAAAACAGTTAGCAAAAACACCTTCCTCGACCTTCGATGATTTAAAATAGCCAAGAAATACTATTCTGTAGATTCAAGCCCCTAATAGACTGAAACTGAAAAGTTTAAATCACATAATGATAGATATCAGTATTCGTTTTCTATTGTAATGCCTTATATCTCTGCATTTTTCCGGTTGGAATGTGACTGAAGATGATACATTTGCTACTCCGGGCTTACTGCTATAGACACAAATAATATACAGTAATCTCTAAAGAGCAGTTGTGCTCTTTTGGTTTTCAAGTAATATAGTTCATGACAAAAATATCGTCAGTCATTCAGTACAAGTGTAACCATTCATTCAAATGGCCATTCTGCTGTTAGCTGACACTGGAATAGCATCATGAAATATCCTCCGTATCCTGAGAACAACGAGTCATGACAGCCCTTTTCACATCCCCACAGGATAATTTCAAAGATATTTTTTTTGTTTCTGCCCATTGTTGGAAATATTTAAAAGCACTTATTTTTACTGCTTTACGCCTCGTCGACGGCTAAGGTATTTAGAGTCGGAATGGGGCTGGGTACAAGGAAGGGGAAGGAATTCGGCTAGGGCCTTTTTAAAGGAAGCATCCCAGCATTCGCCTGGAGTGATTTAGGGAAACCATGGAAAACCCAAATCTGGATGCCCAGATCCGGTTTCAAAGTGGCGTCCTCCCGAATGCAAGGCCAGAGTGTTAAAAGCACTGAGTATGTCTGTAATACGAAAATCTGACATTTGAGGGAATATGAGTAAACAGAATCAGGTGGGAAAACTTCTATATAATATATCAAAATAGTAAAAATGATAATCCATTGAAATCTGATGTTTTCCTAGCAGAATATTTGTGAAACTATGGTTGAAAACACTGTTGTAAACATCAAATATGCTGCTAATTTAAATTCTGAATCAAAGTATACATTTAGCAATCGTCAAACACATTTCCAATATTATAACATCAACTATATAACACCATAAAAAAATAATCAGATTTGAATAAAGAGAAATTCCATTAGTGAAACTATATCTTCAGACAAGGCAGTAAAGAAAAGATTTACTCAAAATGAGATGCTTAAAAAGGGATGACTACAATAAAAATTGAGTTTGTTATTTTTAAACAAAGATTAACTTTCATGAACAAATCTAGCAGCTGATTTATGTAATATGGCATAGATGATTCTATCAGTATTAAGTATGGATTATGCTTATAAACACAGTAAAAATTCGATATTCATACTGAAGTTTCATTTCTCATGACAGTATGTTACAATGTGCATTGCTGAAAGCTTTGCAGCATGTTCTTACAACATATAGGAGATTTAAATTATTTCTGACAGATTTAAATCATGTTAATAAAATATTATTATGCTAAGTACACAAAGATCTGATCAAGTTTTCCTATATTAGATATTTGTTCTCTCTATTAATGAAAAACAGCATGATGACCTCCCAGCATAACATATGAACAACAGGATATTCTTTGAGGTACAGGAATTTGAGTGTTGCACTCACTAACTACTACAAAAATGTTTTCACTGACTGCCAATAGGAAACATTTATTTCAAAATAGTCAACACCCTAGTGTTAATAGTGAACAAACATCTATTAAACATTCAATTAGTGTATAACAATTGACACCATCATAATATGCCAAATGACATGTTTAAATTCATAACAAGAAATTGAAATAATTTAAAATTAAAATGAGAAATGTAAAGACTTTTTCAGAAAACTTAATAACAATTCTAAAGATAAATAGATTTTCATTTTCAGTCCATAAATTGATCAGAAGAGAGAGGTTGCATAAATAACTCATACAAAACATATACAAATACTAAAAAAGTAATAAGTTAATAAATGTTTAAATTAATATAATATAATATTTCCCACTAACATAAAAAAAAATATATTTCACCCAAATGCATCTGCTGATGACTTTTTAGATGCTGACACTGTCACGAGAAATGGGAGTACATTCGAATGAATGCACCTGTAAGTTTTAGATACCCAGACGCTGTAAATGATTTCCCATAAACGTCACAAGAAACAGCCACGAACCAAAATATATTCACTGATGAACAATTAGATTTCAATATACTGTAAATGATTTCCCACAAACTACATAAAAAATGAGCGTTAACCAAAATGAATCCACTGATGAGTTTTAAGATGTCCATACAGTGTAAATGACTTCCCAAAGTTGACACATCAAAATGGACGTTTGCCCAAATGAAACCGCCGATGACGTTTAAGATGATAAGACCGTGTAAACGATTTCCCACAGATTTCACATGAAAATGGACGTTCGCCCAAATGAATCCGCTGATGAGTTTTAAAATTCCTAGAGTCTTTAAACGATTTCCCACAAACATCACATGAAAAGGGACGTTCGCCCAAATGAAGCCGCTGATGAGTTTTAAGACTCCCAGACCACATAAATGATTTTCCACAAACGTCACATGAAAATGGACGATAACTCAAATGAATCCGCTGATGAGTTTTAAGATTCCCAGACTCTTTAAAAGATTTCCCACAGACCTCACATGAAAATGGACGATCACACAAATGAATCCGCTGATGACTTTTAAGAGTCCAAGACTTTGCAAACGATTTGCTACAAACTTCACATGAAAATGGAAGTTCCCCAAAATGAATCCGCTGATGAGTTTTAAGACCCCAGGACGTTGTAAATGAATTCCGACAAACGTCACATGAAAATGGACGTTCGCCTACATGAATCCGCTGATGACGTTTAAGATTTCCAGACACCGTAAATGATTTCCAACAAACTTCACATGAAAATGGGCGATCACCCAAATGAATCCTCTGATGAGTTTTAAGATTCCCAGACTTTGCAAACGATTTGCCACAAACTTCACATGAAAATGGACGTTTATCCAAATGAATCCGCTGATGAATTTTAAGATGCCCAATGTCACTAAATGATTTCCCACAGTCGGTACATGAAAATGGACATTTGCTCAAATGAATTTGATGATGTGTTTTAAGATGCCCAGGCTGTGTAATAATTTTCTACAAACTTTATTAGAAATTGGACGTTTACACAACTGAAACTTCTCATAACTTTCAGTATCTAAAGGCATTGAAAATAATTTCTCATAAACATCATGAGAAAATTTTTGTTCACTAAAAATATTTTGCTGATGACCAGCAGATAATGTAAATGATTTTTTAGAAAAGTCAGAAGAAAATTGTTTACTCGTATGAATCCACTTGTGATGTGGAAGAGAGTAATTCACTAAAGATTTTCCATTAACTTTACAAGTATATGGTCGTTGACTCCATTGAGGCCTGTGGTACATTTCAAGATCCCCTGAAGCTAAAAATGGATTTTTACTCATTTTACTACAGAATGTGGGATGGAATTTCTTATCACTTTTAAGACCGCATGGCCATGAATACGATGTATTATGCAATTCGCACACAATTGTCAAATCTCCTAATTCACTTCCCTTATGGCTTTGTTTGTTTTTAAAACTATTATTACGGCTGTTTGCAGTAGTTAATTCCTCCTCTAGTCTGTTAGTTTGAAATTCAGCAGTAGAAAGCTGCTGCTGGTAAGCATAAATCCTTTTTTTGCAGTCACAAAAATCCCTATAAACAGAAAAACGCTGATATTATTTAGTGGTGACAACTTATTAAACTAGAAAAGTATATATATTTAAAAATATTAGGTATGGTTCACGTTTTTGGAGTAGTAGAAGTAATTCTTGTATCATATACTTCATTGTTATATATAGCATTATATTGATATGTAGTAGTAAACTTATAAGTGGTAGCATGCCATATTTGTAACTATTGAACTATACTGCACCCCAAATAAATAGCTTATTATTTGTATAATAAAGAATTCCAAATGACTTAACAAAAATTTGTTTTTGGTAAAAGACCAAGAATACTGATATATGAAAAATAATGTAAAATGCTTATACATTTTCACTAAAAATGATGTTATCAATGAGTAAATAACAAATTATAAACATAACATACTGATAATGTGAAATACAGCATATTTATAAGACAATATCAACACAAAACAAATTAATATAAGCAACAAAATATTTTTTGCTCTATAAAGAAAACTAAAATCAATAAGTTCAGACATTAACTACTCAACAAATACATAGCAGCAATCTACAGGCTAATATGTCTAGTTAAATAGAGAAGCTTTGATTAATATTAAATTCAACAGTGAAAATTACATCTGAAATACAAAATTTGAGTTAACTTCCCATATATATTACATTCACAAAAAAATTGCTTTTAAAAAAAAATCTTAACATTGTAACAAACAGACACTATTGGTTATTAGATTTTCACTGAAAATCACATCAAATTAGATATTTTATAGAAGTAGTTGCATGATAAAAATAAATACGTAACTATGAAAAAATTTTAGGATGCCTTGTTTGAATCTAAATTTTATTTCAGAAATTACTTGACAACCAATTTATTCACGTTTTTTGTTGGCTATAAGAAAGCATTTTGAAATATGAAACAATGTATACATCTTAGTTGATTGAGATAAATAACTCTTGAGAATAAAGACATCAACATTATAATAAAGTTGTACTGGAAACAATCAGCACACATAAAGATGGAGTCTACTCATACAAATCAACATACTCGAAGGTATTACAGACGGATAGATACTGTCTCCTACACTCTTGCACTGATATTCTGAATCCATTATCCAGACTACCTAGCAACAAGGTGATAAATCAACTAGATAAACAGCAAATGGCCAAACATCAGATAACTCTGTGATATTCATGTACATCTCAGCTCTTCAATGGCTTTCAGAAAGAATTAAAACAGCAAAAAATATGAACTTGGCATCTATCATCAAAAACAATGTAGTTATCAGCTTGCATGGCAGTAAAATTAAAGTAGAGTCAAATTCAAATATCTCTGATGCTCGTTGAACTTAAAGGAGTCCTACAGTAGAAAAGACGATAATGTAAGACGTCAAAAGCCTTAATGTCTTGTCCAAAGTCGTGACTTCCAGTTAGCACTCATCAAAGAATTATTATGTGCTGTTGGCAGTATTGCTGGGAGTCAAAGCCTAGACAGTGAAATCTCATTATCAATCAGGAGGAAACTTCACAAATGTGGCTTTTCAGCCGATTATTAAGAATTCTATTGGACATGTAACAAGCAAATGACCATAAGAAAATACAGGATAGGAACAAGTACTAATGACTTTTTTTGAAACGGCAAGTAATGACTTATACAACTGAACACTAAAGGTAAATCGCTGAAAGAAGCAGACGATGACAAAGGAGAATCTGTTAGTAGGAGAGCCTCCATTAATGGTGTGACAGCCACAACACGGGCTGCTTAATAAGAGTAATGGATAACACCGAGAACTATTCTTTACGGAGAAGGCGCAAGAAAGAGAAAATGCATTCACTAGTTGAGATATAAATTTATATTACAAAGTACTGACACCAATCCTGATTTCTAGGAAAAAATTAGACATTTCAACCATAAAGGCATTTGATGGCTAGGTAAAAAAATTAAGTGAAAGAATATTACTTTTTAGTAAAAAGGGATTATATATTTAGATCCATTTAGTTCAATACATTTTGTTCAATGAATGGATTTCATCCCTCAAGTTCGATTCTGGTTGGTTCAGAAAATATCCATATCTGTCTGCTATCACTTGATTTTAGTCGAAATACATTCTATCCATAAATTTCTTTGTCCTTATGAACAGGTAATGGAAAATCAACCTCTGGTGTATAGGATGGACCTTACCAAATCTCTTTATTCACCTCTCTGTTTTCTATTTGGCATAGCACCACAGTGGTGGGTGTATTTTCCTGTTGTAAAATGAAATTTTCGTTCATAATGCAAGTATTAATTCACGATTTTTGTTATGTTAATACAATTTTGTTATAGTTTCAGCCTTTTCAATTTGATGAATACATGAAATTTGCATTTGATCTAAAAAATCATTGCCCATCACCTTTCTGACAAGTACAATCGATTTCTCCTTTTTAAGAGCACATCAACTGGTTTTCTACGGCTAAATCTATTAACGCTACCTTTCTAGTGTGTAGTGGTGGATTCTTGTCTCTACCTAAGTAAAAGGTTTTCGCACAAATCTGATTGAAACCACATTATAGAGGTACAAACATTAAACTAGATTTAAAATTCTAATTGTTTCAACATTTGACAACTTTGGCATCAATTTTTGCATCAAGCTTTCATGTATTTAATTGTTGATAGAAAAGTTCCTTAACCGCCGATCATCCAATACCATATTTTGCGCGTTCTTGATGTTTTCAACTGCTCTCATGCTAAACCCATAAAAACTGTAAGCTGAGCATTTCACCAGCATAACAAATAATTTAAGCAAAAGCTGAAAGTGATCTTTGCAACATAACAAAAACAATTTTTTTTCCTTACTGCTTTACGCCTCGTCGACAGCTAAAGTCATTAGAGGCGGGATGGGACTAGGGACAAGGAACGGGAAGGAATTCGGCCATGCCCTGTTTGAAGGAAGCATCCCGGCATTCGCCTGGAGTGATTTGGGTAAACCTCGTAAAACCCAAATCTGGATGCTCGGACGGGGATTCGAACCCGCATCCTCCCGAATGCGAGGCCAAAAGGGGAAAAAAACAAGAATACTTCGGCTTGGCTCTTTGGAGAGATCTCGCTTCCAAAAACCACTGTGGCAGTGTCACAATGAAGTTAACTGCAAGAATTAATATCATCTTAAACAAACATACAGGAACAAGTTAGGGCACTTCTGCTTTAGCAATGTACTATTGAGCATGCGTGTCCTAAATGGCATAAACCAGGGCACACTAAGACAGCTAATGCTGCACTCCACAGAATATGAAGAATCATCAGAATAAGCCTAAAACAGTCATCATGAAAAATGTGGGAATATTGTTTGCCATTGACCCTGCAGACATAAGACGAAAATTAGCTACTAACATTGCCAGGCTCAGAGCTGGTGCAAAGAGCACCAACCAGAGAAAGACTGTAAGCCTGGAAAAACAGAGTGGGTCAAGCCAAAAGATATTGAACCACTTGTGTCTAAACAACCGTGGCTGATACTGAAATCACTGTAGCCATTAATCACTACAGAGATTCGGGATTAATGGGGACACTATCTCTTCTTTCAGAATTTAGGCTCATTGACATTGAGGTCATTATACCCTGGAAAGGACAGGGGGTAAGCAACAGGAAAGAATTTGGCCATGCCCTTTTTAAAAGAACCCCACTAGCATTCACAAGGAATGATTTTGGGAAACAAGAATCCGTATGCGTGACAGTGACTGTGACTAGCATACTACCTAAAGGTGATACTTTGAAATATAGCATGTGGTACTATGGTCAGTCCTGAATGACAGTATATTTGCTGTAATGATAAAAAATTGGAATCAATCACTCCTTCTACAGTCAGCCACAGTCACACTGGAGAAAAAGTTAACTTTTATTTGAAGCTGTCATGGACACAATAAGATGAACAGAGAAAGTGTATTAAAAGGATAGCCTTTAATGTGTCAAGCAGAGAACTTCCAACACTGCCATCACAGCAGAAAACATGAAACTTTTATAGTGATAGGGCTACATTCCTTTCCTCCCTTAATACAATGACCATCAAAGGGATCCTGTTATAAACCATGTAGTTAAATAGAACTGCCATATCACAACATGAACACTACCATTGCAAAATTAGAGCAAAACCTAAAATGGAAAGACTTTGCAATATTGTATACTGTTCTAGGTTTACTTTTAATCTTTTACCTTAGATGTCAAGGCCTACTACTCTACTCTTATAATGATTTATAACATATCAACACTAATTGAAAAGTAATTAATGAATACATTATACTTTCCCTAAAAACTTCTGTTTAATCTAATCTTATCTGAAAGGAAAATGGCTTTTTCTATTTTTATTCACCATATTTATGATAAATTATTGATTTAATTAAAAATTAGAAACATTTTGTAAATTTTATATACACTGATATGGATTATTTATGTTCTTCCTACAATATCTGACTAGATAAATCCTGTATGAATTTTAACTGCAATGGTAAGCATATATTAAAAACAAGCAAAATAACTGAAGAAAGAAAGTGATTGACTTAGATGCCACATTACTACTATTAACTACAATCATTAATGCCTATTCAGCAACTTCCCCCACACACCTACTTATGCCAAATATGTCACTCGATTTCAAATTGAAATTATTTTAGAGTATGATATAAATTCTTTGCACTTTCTCAAAAAGTTATTCAGATATGTAATTACCTCAACTAAAAAACAAAAGCTCTTCTACTAACTTATTCCTGAAATCAAATATCCTTATAATTTCATAGTTCCATATTCCTTTCCATACAGTATAACTTATTCTTCATCCATTACCCATCTAGGAGTTAATGATGTCATATGACTTAACCAAATATATCAGTCTTTATAACAATCACCTACATGCCTCTCAATACCCCACCATCTCCAAACTAAATACCAACAATGTGGTTCCCATATTATGACACCATTCACTAGTAGTGACTTCGACAAGAAATTAACAGATTTCCACTAATTGCCAACCATGCTTTATTGAAAAAAATAGAAGTCACAGATTCGATTTTTTAAACTACAAATTCACTGCTCAGTAAAACGGATGTGGTCATAAAAAGCCAATATCCTTCTAATATATTTGAAAAGAAAATCGTAATACCTATCAATTAATTCTTAGTTATTACAGAAAGATAGCAATTTCTATTGTATGAAGCTACCCAGAAACTACACAGCAAAGAAGCTATGCATCATTCATTATAACTCAGTTCATACTTACAATGCCAATTAATCAAACAGCACAAATATTAGTTATAGGATCAAATATTAGTTTCTAAATTGATTAAAATAATAATAACTTAACAGATATAAATCTAGTTTTAGTAGAAAAATTTACATCACAAGAAATAATTGAAATCAAACATCACAATAGCTGCAGCATCAATAAAAGTAAATAAGGCATTATCTTACCTTCTTTGTATAATCCTGTTGGTGTACTTATGAAATTGTAGTTTCCTCAAATCTTTGAATACTTTAGAGCAGTATGCACAAACATATAAAGGAGCTGAAACAGCTGAGGTGTGGTTGAACACATGTTTTGTTAGGGAGCACCAAGATGAAAAGTTGTCTCCACAGAATACACAAGCAAGTTGAACTAATGATGGCTCTTTAAATATAATGTTATTGCTCTCTTGAAAATAGTGAAAAGACAACTTCGATAGATTTGAGTAACCAGTCCACAGTATTGACAAATATGTAATGGCGAATTTACACATAGATCGTGATCAAACACATGGCTTATCAGCAATTCCTTTGAGGAGAAATACTGCAGACATGTGACACATGTGTACTGTGATGGCCTAGCCACTGACATGATGCTCTCACTAGCTATACTGATATTACTCACATCAGATACCACTAAAAGGATACTGATAACTCATAACTTTCAAACAAAACTTGCAATGTGCTGGCGTAAGTAAAAATGTTTGTTTTCCTGCAGCTTAATGTTTTTTCTGTAAACAAAGAGAGGAAAATTTTTTTGTTTCTTTACTATAAACACCACAAAGACAATTACTTGGAGACATGATAATACTATACTTTTGCTATATAAAAAAAATGATAAAAGTATTAAAATTCTATAATCAGTCTAAAAATTAATAAAGTTATTTATTTACAACAAAATAACTATGCAATTCTCAAGAATAATATTATGTATGTTGTATAGGAGAACAACTGCTGGCTATTACTCTTCGTTAGTGAGTGATTACTGTAATATAGGAATCAGCTGCGACTGTCCACTCAATAGTGGAAGGGTGATCACGTGAATGAACTACTCCATTTCGTGTTCAGTTTCCAGTGGGCAACAATCAACATCCAACCAGCCCTTAATTCGTTTAATTCACCATGATCAGAGACCTTAATCCATTACAAAACACACTTTTTTTATTAAAATAGTGATTCAGTAGAGATGAATAGTGTGATTCATTACAATGAACGGGTAATATCTAGAGTGCCATACCGCTGCAATCACTAAACGCCTCATGATGTAAACACTTCCGGATGGACAGCATATGATGTCACTACGTTACAGAATATGACGTACACCATCCGCGCGCTGCTTAAAATGTCAACGATGTAGCGTTTCAAGTTAAGTAAGGGTTTTTTATTTAGATGACATATAAATGATTGAAAAAGTAAGAATGTTTCAAGGAGAGCAATACAAATTTAATAATTTCTTTTACAACCTAAGCCATGTTTCTATATTTCATTTATTAGAAATGTTATATCAAAAAAAAATGTTAAGTATTTGGAGGGAAAGATTTTAGGATTTCTGTTGCCAGAAAAAACAACGCCGAATACACAATCGATTGATATTTCGAATTCTTAAAGGTGAAAAGCTCGTAAGAGACGATGTTTGTCAAGTTTTTAGTAACTTCTTCCAAACTACAGAAATATACTCAATGACAGACGCAGCCTCCTAATATGCGTCAGAAATATAAATGATTGATAAAGTATGAATATTTCAAGAAGAGCAATACAAATTTAATAATTTCTATTACAGCCTTTTTATGACAAAACTTTGAAGACGTGTTTGTATATTTCATTTATTAGAAATGCTATATCATAAAATAAATGTTAAGTATTTGGAGGGAAAGATTTTAGGGATTTTGTTGCCCGAAAAACAACGCCGAATACAGAATCTATTGATATTTCGAATTCGTAGATGTGAAAAGCTGTTAAGAGACAATGTTTGTTAAGTGTACAAGTTTTTAGTAACTCAATCCAAACTACAGAAATGTACTCATTGACAGACGCAGCCTCCTAATATGCGTCAGAAATCTGGAAATCATCAGTATAATATGAATTCTAGTAGTATGTACCTGTTATGGTGTAGAAATCAAATGAGTTCTGCGTTGATATATTTCATCTGGTACCAGCTGTATTCCAATAGATGACTACCCCGACAGGCAGTAGATTCCTGGTAGTTTCTTGATCGATGCCACAAGTACCAAATGAACGTCTAAAATTTATAATAGAAAACGCCACAGGTGTACTTCGACAACACATAACACAATTATCTCGTTTCGTCACTCCATATACACTGTGGACGTAGTGTGCTCGGTCAGAGTCATCAACTACACTGTTTACATAAACATAGTACCGAAATCGAGTATACTATCGAAGTTATCGATTCGTCGCGAGGCATATTTAATTTCTACAAATACACACAACTCTATAAAGGAAAGTTAGTTTATGCAATGTTACTAATAAATATTATCATTTGCGAATAGTGATCATATTTTAATTATATTATGAATAGCGTCACTAGTTTTTTTGTTACCTTTTGCACTGATATATTTTTTTTAATTATTATAATTGATTACTTCAGTTTTATCTATATTCAGAAACCGACACAGTACACTTCCGCATTCAGCACGCGATGTGTATACGTATATATTTTGAACTACCTCCTGATTCTAACACAGTATAGCATGGAATCGCAACCAGGTCCCAGCTGCATTCGTTTGTGTTCGGAATCATCGTGGTCCGATGATTTAGAACCACGTAAAAAAAACAGAAGCGCTTAATATCAACGTCGTCAGACGAGAGTACCAAAAGTGTGGTGTCTGAAGGAGAAATCGGACCACGAATAAATTTAATGTATTTGGCTGTTATGGAACTAGATTATAACAAAGTTATAGAATTTGTAAGAGACAATGGGTTGATTGCATATAATTACTTTTGCCCTAAATGCAAGCGGGTTATGAAACTTGTAAAAGTCTCAGAGAAGCAAATGAGAGATGGAGTGATGTGGCGCTGTAGAGAACACAACCTCTGTCTTTCTGTACGGAAGGGTACATGGTTTGAAAACACAAAATTGTCCATGTCAGATGTGTTAAAATTAACTTACTGTTTTTGTCATCGTCTGCGTGTTAGGAATGCTGCGCATGAGGTTGGGTGCAGTTTGCAAATGGTTGTCGATTGGTAGAGCTTCTGTAGAGAGATTTGAACAGCCATTACTAACAAAATGGAGAAATTGGGAGGGCCTAACAGAATAGTAGAGGTGGACTAAAGTTGTTTTGGCAAAAGAAAAAATCACAGGGGGAGGGCAAACATTAACATATGGGTATTCGGGGCTGTTGAACAGGCACGGGGTGGGAAAATCTTACTGAATAGTGATAGAAAAGAAAGATAAAGGAACTCTAATACCATTAATCATCGAAAATGTTGTAGCCGGGTAAACCGTTTATTCTGATAAATGGGCATCATATGGAGGACTACAAAGTGAAGGATTTGTTCATGCATCCGTGAACCACAAATTTCAATTTAAAGACTACTCTACAGGAGCGTTGTACCAACACCATCGAGTTTTAGTGGTCCGCTATTAAGTCCCACATAGGGAAGGGTAAGTGGCGTAAGACACCTTTGCAAACTCATCTCAACGAGGATGCGTGGAGAAGGAATGTGTCTGAGAGTGCATGTGTGTTCCGTCGATTTCTTCGTGATATTGTCTCTGTGTACACTCCGTGCAATAGAGATGTGGCGTCGAATTAATGTTTTTTATTTATCTGGTTTTAATTTTTTTTTCGTTGGCTATATGATTTATATTTATTTCACGCAGGAGATATTATTTTAAGTATGTTTC
Source organism: Vandiemenella viatica (assembly GCA_031002005.1). Lineage (NCBI taxonomy): Eukaryota > Metazoa > Arthropoda > Insecta > Orthoptera > Morabidae > Vandiemenella > Vandiemenella viatica. The sequence continues at coordinate 34,621 of JARYHS010008742.1, read as the reverse complement.
ATGTATTTTAAATTTTTGCGCTCAACCATGTGCCCAAGCTGCTACGTTTTATCCATTCGGTAAGTTGGCTAATGATTTTTCATATATACTTATATAGGTTATAAATAAATGTATTATTGATTGTTGATAGTTTGAATAGTTTTTTGATCTATTCTAATGTTTATCCGCAGAGTATTAGAATTTTGTCATTTGAACTTTTTTAATGTAAATTTATTGAGAAACGAAGGAAATTTTGAGACATCAGATATAGTAAATCTTGTTCTGTTTGTAATTCAACACGGTAGTATATGAAACCATAGTTTTCATTTAGTACCATCGGTAGTTGTCATATGGATCTGATATTGATGGTTTTTTAGAGACTGGTACTACTATCATTCTATGGATAAATCGGAAGTTTTGTATTTTTTATTAGTGGCCAGTAATGAGGGGTAAGCGTTGCAAGAAGCTTTTCTCACATTTCAATATTTTAAGTTAAACTGAAATTATATTTCCAAATTAAGATTACATGCATTCATTATATTGGAGATAACGATGCGTAACATAAATAGTGAATGAAAGTTGCACTGAACATTCGTATGCATATACCATTAAATATTCATTCCGTACTAATGCGAGGTATTGCCTTCTAGTATAACGCAGATGAACAATATACTAGATACCGATGTGATAAATGTTGCAAAACCAGTTTGTAATTTCTGATTGATATTGCCATTCTCACGTAATGAAGTTTTTTCACTCGTAACGGAGCGTGCACAAACTAGGTGGCTTGGTGCAGGGGGGTAGGGGTTGGCTGGAAGGCTACTCTAGGCTACGTGCGGGGGAGGGGGGGTTCTGTGAAATGCTGCATAGCTTTCCCTTCGTAATATTTTTACCTGTTAAAATGAGGAACAGCATGTGAATTATTTTCCTCAGTTAACTATCTCCGTATGTAATTTACATAGTCTGACAAGGTAAAATATTACAAAATGTCTTCTGGAATTAAAAAGGGGAAAAAAGCTATGTACTACGTGGAAGGGGGGGGGTTAGAGGCAAAAGTCAGGTAGGGCTACGGGGGGGGGAGGAGGGGGGTTCACAAGAGGCCAAAATGGAGCTACGTGGTTTATGCGCTCCCTAATCGCATATGGTATCGCCATACAGTACTAAGCGGGTAGACTATATACTCAATAGCGATACTAAAAATATTGAAACAGTTATGTAAGTATTTGATTAATATTTCATTTCACATGTAATTAAATTTTGAAATATATATGGTATGACCCTTAGTGTTACGCAGAAAGCTTATATGCAGATATAGGTATGCGAAAAATCTTGAAATCAGCGATTGATATTTCTAATTAATATTTTCATTCCTCCATAATCAAATTTTCTTCTTCGTGGTCATATATGATATCGCCATCTAATACTAACCGTATGGACTATATACTCGATAGTTATACCTAAAATGTTGGGAAAAGTGGTAGAAGAATTTGATTAATATTTTTTTTTTATATGTAATTAATTTTTGATGCATGTAATTTATATGGTATGTTATTTTAGTGTTACGCGGATAGACTGTATAGTTGAAAGCGATACCAAAAATGTTGATAACCGCGATAGAAATTTTATATTATTCTTCCATTCATTTATCATTCAGTTTTCTCATTCGTAACGATATACGGTATCGCCATCTAGTATTAAGTGGATGGAGTGTATACTAGATAGCGATACTAAAAATGTAAAAAACAGTGATTCGAATTTCTAATTAATTTTTCTCTTAATATGTAATTTTTAAATTCATAATGTGCATGGTATCGTAATCTACAATTGCACGGATGGACTATGTTCTAGATACTGATACCAAAGACGATTGTAATTACGGTTGATATTTTCCATTGGTATTTCTTTTCTTCAGGTAATGACAGAAAATTCAACGTTTAATTTCTCCCCGCCCGAAAAACCCTAGTTTCTGTGCAGTCCCGCTAGTGACATTTGTTGTATCGCCAAGGCCGAATATGTCATAGCCAGATGAGTGACGTCATAAATACCATGTGATACTTGTGTTTATTCGTGAGGAGTTTAGAGATTGGAGCGGTATCGCGATCTAGATATTACCC
>JARYHS010008742.1:5812-31528 GCA_031002005.1 Vandiemenella viatica | reverse complement strand
GTGTACCCGGAATTAGATGTAAAGAGGTTAATAAGTTCTATGACAAAGCAAATGAGATAATATTTGTGAAGTCATTGTAATAATACTGAGTTTTATAAAAAGTTGTCTATAAGAAGTTCTTGGTTTTACCCTACACAGCATCCTAATAGCTTTTTTTTTGTGCTATGAATTTTTTTTTTTTACTTTGTGAAGAGTTTCCACAAAAAAAAAAAAAAATATGCCATATGAGATCACTTCATGAAAATATGTGTACACACCCGTTTCGTTAATTCTAGATCTGCCCTTAGAGAAAGTTTTCGTATTGCAAAGGTGGCACTACTTAACTTCGTCAGTAGTGAAGTGAGATTCAGTAGTAAAGAAAGTATTTTTGATTATGACCACAGATACATCCTTACCAACGTTTATGCTTATCTACGAGGGGTATTCAAAAATTTCCGGGAATTTCATTTTAACCCTTTATTAACAGAAGATAAGAACACATTTACATAATATCCTTCAAAGTAGGCTCTTTCTGAATACACACAGTGGCTCCACCGCTCCTGCCACTGCTGGAAACAATTATGTAAATCCTGTTTTGGTATCTTCCGAAGTACAGCCATCGCTTTGGTTTTGATGTCTTCTATGGTGGCAAAACGGTTACCTTTGAGGCCAATTTCCATCTCTGAAAAGAGCCAGAAATCCGATAGGGTCCCAGCAAATGGCAAGGAGGATTGTCACTGCATCACGACAATTCTCTCACCCACACATCGATTGTTGTGCAGAGATGACTTGCAGAAAAGAACATTTCAGTCCTCCACCAGCCTCCCTACTCACTGGATTTAGCGCAATCGGATTTCTAGCTCTTTCCCAAGATGAAAATGGGCCTCAAAGGTAACCGTTTTGCAACCGTAGGAGACATCAAAACCAAAGCGACGGCAGTACTTCGGAAGATTCCAAAATAGGATTTTCATCACTGTTTCCAGCAATGGCAGGAGTGGTGGAGCAAGTGTGTGAAGATCTCTCGGGCGTGCAGCCAGGTCATTTGGTCGTAAATATACGAATTTTCGATGGCTTACCGTGCCACCATCTTCAGGTAGCGTGCAGTGGTCGGCGTGAGGAACGCAGTCCAGGACGCGACTGCTGGACTGCTCCGCGCGCATCGATATTTATACCCTCCGACCCCGCCCTCTCACTCCCACCGGGTCGCTCCGATGGCGGTGGTGGGGGCGGTGCGTTACAGTGCGTCGAGCAGTGTCCATCATAGGGATAAAACGATACGAGTAAATACAAGTACTTACTCGATATATTCCTTCCGATACCAAGTACTTTTTGTATCGATACTTTAAAATAAGTATCAAGTAGGTATCGGTCAAACGTACTCGTATCGGTGTGTATACCAATATCACGAATATCATGATTTCATTTAACACGTTAATCGATACATTAAACGCTCATCAACACTGTAAATAATATTTTTTTGGTTGTCATTATTGCATTTTTTTCAATAAATTCTTTTTCTAAGTTTGTGTTGTTGGCAAACTTGTTTGTCTATGCCCGTCAGTCGCCATTTTATGTCGTGGTCGTCATTGACTCATTGCTTCGTTTTCGTCCTGCGTTCGTAAATGGGCCAAGAACAGTGTTATACCATCAGACAAATTAAAAAAAATACACATCGATAGTGGAGTTCCTTAGGGATATACTAAAAAATTTATTCTTGACGTTAAGACACGTTTGAATTCACTATATTATATGATTGATAGATTTTTAGATATGTCGAAAATTGCTATGCAGCTTTTACACGACGCTACAAATAGTCCTCAATAGGTGACTGGACAAGAATTTGAAATATTGAAACAGGTAGTCCCTTGTTACAACCATTCGAATTTGTCACAAGAGAATCTTCAGGCCAGAATTATGTTACCTATTCCAAAATCATACCCATAATTAATTGTCTGACGTCGCAGCTAACAAAATTTTCATCAATAGAATGTGTCACTCAGTTGCAAACAAACCTACTGGCTGAATCTAAAAAAAGATTTGGTCTCATTGATTTAACACCCTTACAGCTTTGGGAACAATTTTAGACCAATGTTTCAGAAACCTCCATTTTCAAGATGTAAGTGCATGTGGGAGGGCGATATAAAAATTAAATAATATTATTAAGGAAGATCCGAAAATGTCAACCAGTGGATTTGAAGAAGAATCAACCCACGAAGATTTCGATTTTTGGTTACACCACAAACAACTTGCAGTTGGCCAAAAGCGGCGCCGTGCTAACTTAAAAGCCGAAGAAGTTTCAATTTATTTGGTTAATCCAGTCTGCGCTTTAAAAGCCAACCTATCAGAGTAATTGGTGGAATTAAAACCCGTATTTCCATGCTTATACGAACAAGCACGAATTTATTTAAACATTGTCGGTACCTCTGTACCATGTGAAAGGCTTTTTTTCCAAAGCTAGCGCAACAATGACTACATCCAGAAATCGTCTAACAGGCAAACACTTAGAAAAACAAATATTTTTGGGGAGCACTAAAAAACCGACTTTTTTCATAAAATTAGTTTTATTTTGTCGTAGTCGGTATTAGTCCTGTAACGATCACTAAGGCGAAAATTAATAAATGTCTTTCGTCAAATAAATATATATTTTATATCAATAAAGACTATCAATACTTATTACATACTGTTTTTTATTTATTCCAAATTTCACTCCGAAAAATCAATCGATACGAGTAAGTATCGATACTTTTCAATGGATACCGAATAAGTATCGATGCTTCACGACCGATAATGTATCGAGTAAAAGTATCGATACCTCAGTTGTATCGTTTTATCCCTAGTCCATCAGTCTGTACGTCACCTCCGTCACACACTGTGTATCGGCTCTGGTGTTTGCGGAGCCGCTTCAATGCTGGGTTCCAAGCCTGGCTTAGTTGGAACCCGATTACACAAGTGTGTGTGTGTTCAGAAGGAGCCTTCTTTGAAGGAGATAAAGTAAATATGTACTTATCTTTTGTTAATAAAGAGTTACAATGAAATTCCTGGAACTTTTTGACTACTCCTCGTATAAAATCCCAGCCTAAGTTTATGCCTAGTGATAATAATTGCAGCTGTGATAACGTTTTGATTATTAGTGTGTTGAGTTGAATATATATATATATATTAATATGATCTCTTGAAAGAGATCATAATCTGTCGCCCTAACTGTAACTTCTAAAGCTATAAGATGTCACCGCAATCGGTAAAATAAGAGTTAACCAGAGCGAAAACATCGTTTTCAACGCCAAGAAGAATGCAATGAAACAGTTACAGCAAATGAAAGTAATCTGCACCGAGAAACGTGTTTGAGCAATATAATCTGATTATGAACGCTGAATCGAGATCTGGAAAGCGCATAGATGAAAGAATATTGCTTGACCCGTGACAAGGTTTCTCACGCTTTGTTTAGAGCAACTGAAACTAGTGAGAACCGAACGAAACGCTTAGCGGTGAATAGTGAACGTCAAGAATTCCCACAACATAAAAACAAAAAAGCCCTGCACGAAGCAACCAGGCATAAATCACAAGGAAATTTGGTGAATACTATGTCTGAATAACTTTTAGAAAATCTACGGATTTCGCAGAAGGGAAGCAGTGAACAATCTGATTTGTGACTAGCTAATTTGTGGCATACAGGCACTGCAATACGGATTTCTCCATTAGATGGTAATGAGTGAAATATGTATGATATAACTCAGAAAGTACTTCCGTTGGAAAACGCTCGGACCTAATTATATGCATGCCAATGTGAATAAAGGTAGCTCATAAAAAACCAAGAGTAATTGAATAATTTCGAGAAATACTAAATCAAGTCATGTCGTTTGTAATATCGCATGATTTAATCCGCCCTTCTGTTGCCCATGAATAGAAATATGGTACGTTTGGTTATCCTTCAGTCATATCCGGGTGGAATAACAGAAAGAGCTCTTTAAGCGAAACATTGTAAGGTATTAACAATTGTACTGCATTTTCATTAGGAATCACCGCGTCACTGGTAAATCAAAATGATAGAAATGGGACAACTCCAACGACTAAACAGCAGAAACTCACAACAAACATGTATGTTATAAATTGTCAGGTTGGATTAGTAACTGAGTTGCCACAGAACGTGAAGAATAATTTGTATCTTGCAGTTCGTGTTTAGGTAGAGTTTATTTTGCACGTATCAGGCAAACGTTCTGTCTTCACTTTTCCGATATTAGGGACCGTGCACAAACTACGTGGTTCGGTCCAGGGGGAGGGGGTGGCAGAAAGGCTACGCTGGGCTACGTGGGGGGAGGGGGTTCCGTGCCAAGCCACGTAGCTTTCCTTTCACAACATTTTTCACAGTTAAAATGAGGAACAGAACGCACAACAGCATGTGAATATTTATTTCCCTCAGTTAATTATCTTCATATGTAATTTATAATAGTCTGACAAGAGAAAACAGAATAAAATGTCTTCTGGAATCAAAAGGGAAAAAGGTTACGTGGGGGGGGGGGGGGGGGGGGTAGAGGCCAAAGCCACGTAGGGCTACGTGGGGGGGAGGGGTGGTTTGCAGGAGGCCAAAATGGAGCTACGTGGTTTATGCACGTTCCCTTAGACCTCTGGCAAAAGTATTTAGCATTAAAAGAATCCTAAATTTTATTTATATCAATTTTGCATACATTACATATTATGAAGGTATGAAACCTGTTTTATCTATCGATAAGACTTAAACCATTCCAGCGACACCAATAAAACATGGTTTAACAAACAGTTTTAATTTTTTTTTTTTTTTTTTTTTTTTTTGTAACTGCTTAACGTCTCCTATAACAACTAGGTCTTTAGAGACGGGAAAGGATGAGGGGCAAGGAATGGGAAGGAATTTGGCCATGGCCTTTTGAAGAAAGCATCGCGGCATTCACCTGGAGTGATTTGGGGAAACCATGGAAAACCCAAAACTGGATGCCCGGACGGGGATGCGAACCGCCGTCCTCCCGAATGCGAGGCCAGAACGCTAGCCGTTACACCACCACGTTCGGTATATTTACTATCAATCAGTATCTGAATAACTCATTAGTTGCTGCATTACTTTCTTCCAGCTAAGCCCAGTAAGAACCTACACCGCGTGATAGTTGTAGGCTGGCGGTGGGGTTGAGCGCACTATAAAGAAGAGCCGCAATCTCACAGCCATGATGCTATTTGCGAATGATACAAATATTTTCCTTTAATTTTAACTATTGTCTTCCTTAATGGTTGACATAAGTGTTGCACTTAAAACTACAGATCTGTGAGTCACTTTAGAGATTGTAGATATATGACTATAGATCCACATTAAATTTCAAAGTAATATAAGAAATATAAGCCAGCAGAAATGGCGCACAGAGGGGGTGGAACGGCCGCAGGGATGCCAACTGTTCCTGTAGCAATCGCAGAATGTTTTTTCAACAAATATTATTGATGTTCTTCTGCTTTTACGGTATTTTTTGAGATGTGCAATTAAAAAACTTTTCTGTACTTCCAGACTAACTAAAGTTATAATATTCAAATTAATATACCACAATTTTGGATTCATAAAAGTGATTCATCTGCGATAAAACATGAGTCCAAATATTTGAGCAGATGCAAATTGTTCTTAACAGAGTAGAAATTATTTCTGCAATAATAAATGTAAAATATATGTTTCGAGATATATTTCGAAAATTAGTGACATTAAATACTGTAACCCCGAAAAAAGGCGAATTTCAAACTAATCTAAAATTAAATAGAATTTTATGACTATGCTTACAATAAAATTTGTCATGGAGAAGGAGACGGGGAAATGCATGTAACTCTTCTGGTGCGATGTGACACAGCGTTGCCAACTGTTGCTAAAAGAATGCCAGGACGTTATGCTAGCATAAATCACAAACTGTATTTACTTATATAACCAATTTATTTTAAATGCAGGAGACATTGCGTGTTTGCAGGGATTTCATGACTTTAAAATGATGCATACTGCTACAGAGCGATTCAGACAATATCGCAATAACGATAATGTAACAATAATATGAGTTTAGTACACACCACCCTGCGGTCTACACTATCTGACCTTACCCAGAAGATTTTTTTTTTTTTTTTTTTTTTTTTTTTTTTTTTTTTACGATCATACGCCTCTACGACGGCGAATTCATTGGTGGCGGAAAGACGATTATTCAATTAAAGGGAAGGAATTCACACATGTCCTTTTTAAAGAACCATCTCGGCATTCACCTGGAGTAATTTGACAAAACCGTGGAATACTGAAATCTGGAAGGCTGGATGGGAATTTGAACCCACTTACCCTCAACCCAGACAGTCAAATCTAAGACAAGAGTTTTTACATCTTTTCCGATGTTAAGCTCTTAAAAATTGTTTCAAAACTGAAATCTTTATGAAATTCTCCCACTGATACACAATTCGAAGTAAGCAGATAAGAAGAATTTCATTTCTGAATTATGGTCTTTTGCTCTAGGCTATCCATATTATCATTTCATTGGTACAGATAAAATATGCCGCATAATTTTATTTAATCATTTCGTTGCAGAGCGGACGCTCTTTGCAGGTTTGTTCATGATAATTTTGACGTGACAATTAAAATAGACAAAACGTAGGTGACTTATTCTTGGCGATGGTAACCAAAGCATATACCAGCAATCACAAACATCGGCTGCCGGTGGATTCCTGTTGTCATCACAATACAATTCAGCTGATTTCTACAAGTATCCGCCTGTAGTATCTTCAAATCCCCTCCCCTAATAGGATCTTGACAGTAAAATTAGTTTGTCTTTCGCAAAATTCAATGAGACACAAGAAATTGACAATTTTTGATTATTTTCTGTTCGTCCCTGGTGCATGGAAACAATTCAGGTCGATTAATATAGACGAGAGGCTCATTTGGTAGGTTTCTGAAGTATAGGTTACCCACAAAAGTTTTTCAAGTTTGGAACTTATATTTGTAAAATGGTAGTACAGAAGTAGCTTTCGATTGATATACATGAAGTAATTGTGATGAACCGAGTCCAAAACAGTTAGCAAAAACACCTTCCTCGACCTTCGATGATTTAAAATAGCCAAGAAATACTATTCTGTAGATTCAAGCCCCTAATATACTGAAACTGAAAAGTTTAAATCACATAATGATAGATATCAGTATTCGTTTTCTATTGTAATGCCTTATATCTCTGCATTTTTCCGGTTGGAATGTGACTGAAGATGATACATTTGCTACTCCGGGCATACTGCTATAGACACAAATAATATACAGTAATCTCTAAAGAGCAGTTGTGCTCTTTTGGTTTTCAAGTAATATAGTTCATGACAAAAATATCGTCAGTCATTCAGTACAAGTGTAACCATTCATTCAAATGGCCATACTGCTGTTAGCTGACACTGGAATAGAATCATGAAATATCCTCTGTATCCTGAGAACAACGAGTCATGACAGATATTTTTTTTGTTTCTGCCCATTGTTGGAAATATTTAAAAGCACTTATTTTTACTGCTTTACGCCTCGTCGACGGCTAAGGTATTTAGAGTCGGAATGGGGCTGGGGACAAGGAAGGGGAAGGAATTCGGCTAGGGCCTTTTTAAAGGAAGCATCCCAGCATTCGCCTGGAGTGATTTAGGGAAACCATGGAAAACCCAAATCTGGATGCCCAGATCCGGTTTCGAACTGGCGTCCTCCCGAATGCAAGGCCAGAGTGTTAAAAGCACTGAGTATGTCTGTAATACGAAAATCTGACATTTGAGGGAATATGAGTAAACAGAATCAGGTGGGAAAACTTCTATATAATATATCAAAATAGTAAAAATGATAATCCATTGAAATCTGATGTTTTCCTAGCAGAATATTGGTGAAACTATGGTTGAAAACACTGTTGTAAACATCAAATATGCTGCTAATTTAAATTCTGAATCAAAGTATACATTTAGCAATCGTCAAACACATTTCCAATATTATAACATCAACTATATAACACCATAAAAAAATAATCAGATTTGAATAAAGAGAAATTCCATTAGTGAAACTATATCTTCAGACAAGCCAGTAAAGAAAAGATTTACTCAAAATGAGATGCTTAAAAATGGGATGACTACAATAAAAATTGAGTTTGTTATTTTTAAACAATGATTAACTTTCATGAACAAATCTAGCAGCTGATTTATGTAATATGGCATAGATGATTCTATCAGTATTAAGTATGGATTATGCTTATAAACACAGTAAAAATTCGATATTCATACTGAAGTTTCATTTCTCATGACAGTATGTTACAATGTGCATTGCTGAAAGCTTTGAAGCATGTTCTTACAATACTTAAATTATTTCTGACAGATTTAAATCATGTTAATAAAATATTATTATGCTAAGTACACAAAGATCTGATCAAGTTTTCCTATATTAGATATTTGTTCTCTCTATTAATGAAAAACAGCATGATGACCTCCCAGCATAACATATGAACAACAGGATATTCTTTGAGGTACAGGAATTTGAGTGTTGCACTCACTAACTACTACAAAAATGTTTTCACTGACTGCCAATAGGAAACATTTATTTCAAATTAGTCAACACCCTAGTGTTAATAGTGAACAAACATCTATTAAACATTCAATTAGTGTATAACAATTGACACCATCATAATATGCCAAATGACATGTTTAAATTCATAACAAGAAATTCAAATAATTTAAAATTAAAATGAGAAATGTAAAGACTTTTTCAGAAAACTTAATAACAATTCTAAAGATAAATAGATTTTCATTTTCAGTCCATAAATTGATCAGAAGAGAGAGGTTGCATAAATAACTCATACAAAACATATACAAATACTAAAAAAGTAATAAGTTAATAAATGTTTAAATTAATATAATATAATATTTCCCACTAACATAAAAAAAAATATATTTCACCCAAATGCATCTGCTGATGACTTTTTAGATGCTGACACTGTCACGAGAAATGGGAGTACATTCGAATGAATGCACCTGTAAGTTTTAGATACCCAGACGCTGTAAATGATTTCCCATAAACGTCACAAGAAACAGCCACGAACCAAAATATATTCACTGATGAACATTTAGATTTCAATATACTGTAAATGATTTCCCACAAACTACATAAAAAATGAGCGTTAACAAAAATGAATCCACTGATGAGTTTTAAGATGCCCATACAGTGTAAATGACTTCCCAAAGTTGACACATCAAAATGGACGTTTGCCCAAATGAAACCGCTGATGACGTTTAAGATGATAAGACCGTGTAAACGATTTCCCACAGATGACACATGAAAATGGACGTTCGCCCAAATGAATCCGCTGATGAGTTTTAAAATTCCTAGAGTCTTTAAACGATTTCCCACAAACATCACATGAAAAGGGACGTTCGCCCAAATGAAGCCGCTGATGAGTTTTAAGATGCCAAGACATTGTAAACGATTTCCCACAAACTTCACATGCAAATGGAGTTCGCCAAAATGAATCCGCTGATGAGTCTTAAGACTCCCAGACCACATAAATGATTTTCCACAAACGTCACATGAAAATGGACGATAACCCAAATGAATCCGCTGATGAGTTTTAAGATTCCCAGACTCTTTAAAAGATTTCCCACAGACCTCACATGAAAATGGATGATCACACAAATGAATCCGCTGATGACTTTTAAGAGTCCAAGACTTTGCAAACGATTTGCTACAAACTTCACATGAAAATGGAAGTTCCCCAAAATGAATCCGCTGATGAGTTTTAAGACCCCAGGACGTTGTAAATGCATTCCGACAAACGTCACATGAAAATGGACGTTCGCCTACATGAATCCGCTGATGACGTTTAAGATTTCCAGACACCGTAAATGATTTCCAACAAACTTCACATGAAAATGGGCGATCACCCAAATGAATCCTCTGATGAGTTTTAAGATTCCCAGACTTTGCAAATGATTTGCCACAAACTTCACATGAAAATGGACGTTTATCCAAATGAATCCGCTGATGAATTTTAAGATGCCCAATGTCACTAAATGATTTCCCACAGTCGGTACATGAAAATGGACATTCGCTCAAATGAATTTGATGATGTGTTTTAAGATGCCCAGGCTGTGTAAATAATTTTCTACAAACTTTATTAGAAATTGGACGTTTACACAACTGAAACTCCTCATAACTTTCAGTATCTAAAGGCATTGAAAATAATTTCTCATAAACATCATGAGAAAATTTTTGTTCACTAAAAATATTTTGCTGATGACCAGCAGATAATGTAAATGATTTTTTAGAAAAGTCAGAAGAAAATTGTTCACTCGTATGAATCCACTTGTGATGTGGAAGAGAGTAATTCACTAAAGATTTTCCATTAACTTTACAAGTATATGGTCGTTGACTCCATTGAGGCCTGTGGTACATTTCAAGATCCCCTGAAGCTAAAAATGGATTTTTACTCATTTTACTACAGAATGTGGGATGGAATTTCTTATCACTTTTAAGACCGCATGGCCATGAATACGATGTATTATGCAATTCGCACACAGTTGTTAGATCACCTAATTCACTTCCCTTATGGCTTTGTTTGTTTTTAAAACTATTATTACGGCTGTTTGCAGTAGTTAATTCCTCCTCTAGTCTGTTAGTTTGAAATTCAGCAGTAGAAAGCTGCTGCTGGTAAGCATAAATCCTTTTTTTGCAGTCACAAAAATCCCTATAAACAGAAAAACGCTGATATTATTTAGTGGTGACAACTTATTAAACTAGAAAAGTATATATATTTAAAAATATTAGGTATGGTTCACGTTTTTGGAGTAGTAGAAGTAATTCTTGTATCATATACTTCATTGTTATATATAGCATTATATTGATATGTAGTAGTAAACTTATAAGTGGTAGCATGCCATATTTGTAACTATTGAACTATACTGCACCCCAAATAAATAGCTTATTATTTGTATAATAAAGAATTCCAAATGACTTAACAAAAATTTGTTTTTAGTAAAAGACCAAGAATACTGATATATGAAAAATAATGTAAAATGCTTATACATTTTCACTAAAAATGATGTTATCAATGAGTAAATAACAAATTATAAACATAACATACTGATAATGTGAAATACAGCATATTTATAAGACAATATCAACACAAAACAAATTAATATAAGCAACAAAATATTTTTTGCTCTATAAAGAAAACTAAAATCAATAAGTTCAGACATTAACTACTCAACAAATACATAGCAGCAATCTACAGGCTAATATGTCTAGTTAAATAGAGAAGCTTTGATTAATATTAAATTCAACAGTGAAAATTACATCTGAAATACAAAATTTGAGTTAACTTCCCATATATATTACATTCACAAAAAAATTGCTTTTAAAAAAAAATCTTAACATTGTAACAAACAGACACTATTGGTTATTAGATTTTCACTGAAAATCACATCAAATTAGATATTTTATAGAAGTAGTTGCATGATAAAAATAAATACGTAACTATGAAAAAATTTTAGGATGCCTTGTTTGAATCTAAATTTTATTTCAGAAATTACTTGACAACCAATTTATTCACGTTTTTTGTTGGCTATAAGAAAGCATTTTGAATATGAAACAATGTATACATCTTAGTTGATTGAGATAAATAACTCTTGAGAATAAAGACATCAACATTATAATAAAGTTGTACTGGAAACAATCAGCACACATAAAGATGGAGTCTACTCATACAAATCAACATACTCGAAGGTATTACAGACGGATAGATACTGTCTCCTACACTCTTGCACTGATATTCTGAATCCATTATCCAGACTACCTAGCAACAAGGTGATAAATCAACTAGATAAACAGCAAATGGCCAAACATCAGATAACTCTGTGATATTCATGTACATCTCAGCTCTTCAATGGCTTTCAGAAAGAATTAAAACAGCAAAAAATATGAACTTGGCATCTATCATCAAAAACAATGTAGTTATCAGCTTGCATGGCAGTAAAATTAAAGTAGAGTCAAATTCAAATATCTTTGATGCTCGTTGAACTTAAAGGAGTCCTACAGTAGAAAAGACGCTAATGTAAGACATCAAAAGCCTTAATGTCTTGTCCAAAGTCGTGACTTCCAGTTAGCACTCATCAAAGAATTATTATGTGCTGTTGGCAGTATTGCTGGGAGTCGAGCCTAGACAGTGAAATCTCATTATCAATCAGGAGGAAACTTCACAAATGTGGCTTTTCAGCCGATTATTAAGAATTCTATTGGACATGTAACAAGCAAATGACCATCAGAAAATACAGGATAGGAACAAGTACTAATGACTTTTTTTGAAACGGCAAGTAATGACTTATACAACTGAACACTAAAGGTAAATCGCTGAAAGAAGCAGACGATGACAAAGGAGAATCTGTTAGTAGGAGAGCCTCCATTAATGGTGTGATAGCCACAACACGGGCTGCTTAATAAGAGTAATGGATAACACCGAGAACTATTCTTTACGGAGAAGGCGCAAGAAAGAGAAAATGCATTCACTAGTTGAGATATAAATTTATATTACAAAGTACTGACACCAATCCTGATTTCTAGGAAAAAATTAGACATTTCAACCATAAAGGCATTTGATGGCTAGGTAAAAAATTTAAGTGAAAGAATATTACTTTTTAGTAAAAAGGGATTATATATTTAGATCCATTTAGTTCAATACATTTTGTTCAATGAATGGATTTCATCCCTCAAGTTCGATTCTGGTTGGTTCAGAAAATATCCATATCTGTCTGCTATCACTTGATTTTATTCGAAATACATTCTATCCATAAATTTCTTTGTCCTTATGAACAGGTAATGGAAAATCAACCTCTGGTGTATAGGATGGACCTTACCAAATCTCTTTATTCACCTCTCTGTTTTCTATTTGGCATAGCACCACAGTGGTGGGTGTATTTTCCTGTTGTAAAATGAAATTTTCGTTCATAATGCAAGTATTAATTCACGATTTTTGTTATGTTAATACAATTTTGTTATAGTTTCAGCCTTTTCAATTTGATGAATACATGAAATTTGCATTTTGATCTCAAAAAATCATTGCCCATCACCTTTCTGACAAGTACAATCGATTTCTCCTTTTTAAGAGCACATCAACTGGTTTTCTATGGCTAAATCCATTAATGCTACCTTTCTAGTGTGTAGTAGTGTATTCTTGTCTCTACCTAAGTAAAAGGTTTTAGCACAAATCTGACGTTATAGAGGCACAAACATTAAACTGGATTTAAAATTCGAATTGTTTCAACATTTGACAACTTTGGCATCAATTTTTGCGTCAAGCTTTCATGTATTTAATTGTTGATAGAAAACTTCCTTAACCACCGATCATCCAATACCATATTTTGCGCATTCTTAATGTTTTCAACTGCTCTCATGCTAAACTCATAAAAACTGTTAGCTGAGCATTTCACCAGCA
The DNA here is from genome assembly GCA_031002005.1 of Vandiemenella viatica. Lineage (NCBI taxonomy): Eukaryota > Metazoa > Arthropoda > Insecta > Orthoptera > Morabidae > Vandiemenella > Vandiemenella viatica. Next base: position 18,092 of record JARYHS010008742.1, on the reverse strand, counting down.
TAACAAATCATTTAAGCAAAAGCTGAAAGTGATATTTGCACCATAACAAAAACAATTTTTTTTCCTTACTGCTTTACGCCTCGTCGACAGCTAAGGTCATTAGAGGAGGGATGGGACTGGGGACAAGGAACGCGAAGGAATCCGGCCATGGCCTTTTTTGAAGGAAGCATCCTGGCATTCGCCTGGAGTGATTTGGGTAAACCTCGTAAAACCCAAATCTGGATGCCCGGATGGGGATTCGAACCTGCATCCTCCTGAATGTGAGGCCAAAAGGGAAAAAAAACCAAGAATACCTCGGCTTGGCTCTTTGGAGAGATCTTACTTTCAAAAACCACTGTGGCAGTGTCACAATGAAGTTAACTGCAAGAATTTATATCATCTTAAACAAACATACAGGAACAAGCTAGGGTACTTCTGCTTTAGCAATGTACTATTGAGCGTGCATGTCCTAAATGGCATAAACCAGGGCACACTAAGACAGCTAATGCTGCACTCCACAGAATATGAAGAATCATCAGAATAAGCCTAAAACAGTCATCATGAAAATTGTGGGAATATTGTTTGTCATTGACCCTGCAGACATAAGACAAAAATTAGCTACTAACATTGCCAGGCTCAGAGCTGGTGCAAAGAGCACCAACCAGAAAAAGACTGTAAGCCTGGAAAAACAGAGTGGGTCAAGCCAAAAGATACTGAACCACTTGTGTCTAAACAACCGTGGCTGATACTGAAATCACTGAAGCCATTAATCACTACAGAGATTCGGGATTAATGGGGACACAATCTCTTCTTTCAGAATTTAGGCTCATTGACATTGAGGTCATTATACCCAGGAAAGGACAGGGGGTAAGTAACAGGAAAGAATTTGGCCATGCCCTTTTTAAAAGACCCCCACTTGCATTCACAAGGAATGATTTTTGGAAACAAGAATCCGTATGCGTGACAGGGATTGTGACTAGCATACTACCTAAAGGTGATACTTTGGAATATAGCATGTGGTACTATGGTCAGTCCCAAATGACAGTATATTTGCTGTAATGATAAGAAATTGGAATCAATCAGTCCTTCAAAAGTCAGCCACAGTCACACTGGAGAAAAAGTTAACTTTTATTTGAAGCTGTCATGGACACAATAAGATGAACAGAGAAAGTGTAATAAAAGGATAGCCTTTAATGTGTCAAGCAGAGAACTTCCAACACTGCCCTCACAGCAGAAAACATGAAAATTTTATAGTGATAGGGCTACATTCCTTTCCTCCCTTAATACAATGACCATCAAAGGGATCCTGTTATAAACCATGTAGTTAAATAGAACTGCCATATCACAACATGAACAATAACATTGAAAAATGAGAGCAAAACCTAAAATGGAAAGACTTTGCAATATTGTATACTGTTCTAGGTTTACTTTTAATCTTTTACCTTACATGTCAAGGCCTACTACTCTACTCTTATAATGATTTATAACATATCAACACTAATTGAAAAGTAATTAATGAATACATTCTACTTTCCCAAAAAACTTCTGTTTAATCTAATCTTATCTGAAAGGAAAATGGCTTTTTCTATTTTTATTCACCATATTTATGATAAATTATTGATTTAATTAAAAATTAGAAACAGTTTGTAAATTTCATATACACTGATATGGATTATTTATGTTCTTCCTACAATATCTAACTAGATAAATCCTGTATGAATTTTAACTGCAATGGTAAACATATATTAAAAACAAGCAAAATAACTGAAGAAAGAAAGTGATTGACATAGATGCCACATTACTACTATTAACTACAATCATTAATGCCTATTCAGCAACTTCCCCCACACACCTACTTATGCCAAATATATCACTCGATTTCAAATTGAAATTATTTTAGAGTATGATGTAAATTCTTTGCACTTTCTCAAAAAGTTATTCAGATATGTAATTACCTCAACTAACAAACAAAAGCTCTTCTACTAACTTATTCCTGAAATCAAATATCCATATAATTTCATAGTTCCATATTCCTTACCATACAGTATAACTTATTCTTCATCCATTACCCATCTAGGAGTTAATGATGTCATATGACTTAACCAAATATATCAGTCTTTATAACAATCACCTACATGCCTCTGAACACCCCACCATCTCCAAACTAAATACCAACAATGTGGTTCCCATATTATGACACCATTCACTAGTAGTGACTTCGACAAGAAATTAACAGATTTCCATTAATTGCCAACCATGCTTTACTGAAAAAAATAGAAGTCACAGATTCGATTTTTTAAACTACAAATTCACTGCTCAGTAAAACGGATGTTGTCATAAAAAGCCAATATCCTTGTAATAAATTTGAAAAGAAAATCGTAATACCTATCAATTAATTCTTAGATATTACAGAAAGATAGCAGTTTCTATTGTATAAAGCTACCCAGAAACTACACAGCAAAGAAGCTATGTATCATTCATTATAATTCAGTTCATACTTACAATGCCAATTAATCAAACAGCACAAATATTAGTTACAGGATCAAATATTAGTTTCTAAATTGATTAAAATAATAATAACTTAACAGATATAAATCTAGTTTTAGTGGATAAATTTACATCACAATAAATAATTGAAATCAAACATCACAATAGCTGCAGCATCAATAAAAGTAAATAAGTCATTATCTTACCTTTGTATAATCCTGTTGGTGTACTTATGAAATTGTAGTTTCCTCAAATCTTTGAATACTTTAGAGCAGTATGCACAAACATATAAAGGAGCTGAAACAGCTGAGGTGTGGCCGAACACATGTTTTGTTAGGGAGCACCAAGATGAAAAGGTGTCTCCACAGAATACACAACCAAGTTCAACTAATGATGGTTCTTTAAATATAATGTTATTGCTCTCTTGAAAATAGTGAAAAGACAACTTCGATAGATTTGAGTAAACCAGTCCACAGTATTGACAAATATGTAATGGCGAATTTACACACTGATCGTGATCAAACACATGGCTTATCAGCAATTCCCTTGAGGAGAAATACTGCAGACATGTGACACATGTGTACTGTGATGGCCTAGCCACTGACATGATGCTCTCACTAGCTATACTGATATTCACATCAGATACCACTAAAAGGATACTGATAACTCTTAACTTTCAAACAAAACTTGCAATGTGCTGGCGTAAGTAAAAATGTTTGTTTTCCTGCAGCTTAATGTTTTCTCTGTAAAGAAAGAGAGGAAATTTTTTTGTTTCTTTACTATAAACAACACAAAGACAATTACTTGGAGACTTGATAATACTATACTTTTGCTATATAAAAAAAATGATAAAAGTATTAAAATTCTATAATCAGTCTAAAAATTAATAAAGTTATTTTATTTACAACAAAATAACTATGCAATTCTCAAGAATAATATTATGTATGTTGTATAGGAGAACAACTGCTGGCTATTACTCTTCGTTAGTGAGTGATTACTGTAATATAGGAATCAGCTGCGACTGTCCACTCAATAGTGGAAGGGTGATCACGTGAATGAACTAGTCCATTTCACGTTCAGTTTCCAGTGGGCAACAATCAACATCCAAGCAGCCATTAATTCGTTTAATTCACCACGATCAGAGACCTTAATCCATTACAAAACACACTTTTTTTATTAAAATAGTGATTCAGTAGAGATGAATAGTGTGATTCATTACAATGAACGGGTAATATCTAGAGTGCCATACCGCTGCAATCACTAAATGCCTCGTGATGTAAACACTTCTGGATGGACAGCACATGATGTCACTACATTACAGAATATGACGTACACCATCCGCGCGCTGCTTAAAATGTCAACGATGTAGTGTTTCAAGTAAAGTAAGGGTTTTTCATTTAGATGACATATAAATGATTGAAAAAGTAAGAATATTTCAAGGAGAGCAATACAAATTTAATAATTTCTGTTACAACCTAAGCCATGTTTCTATATTTCATTTATTAGAAATGTTATATCAATAAAAAAAATGTTAAGTATTTGAAGGGAAAGATTTTAGGATTTCTGTTGCCAGAAAAAACAACACCGAATACAAAATCGATTGATATTTCGAATTCGTAGATGTGAAAAGCTCGTAAGAGACAATGTTTGTTAAGTGTACAAGTCAAGTTTTTAGTAACTTCATCCAAACTACAGAAATATACTCAATGACAGATGCAGCCTCCTAATATGTGTCAGAAATATATATGATTGATAAAGTATGAATATTTCAAGAAGAGCAATACAAATTTAATAATTTCTATTACAGCCTTTTTATGACAAAACTTTGAAGACGTGTTTGTATATTTCATTTATTAGAAATGTTATATCATTAAAAAAAAATAAAAAAAAAAATGTTAAGTATTTGGAGGGAAAGATTTTAGGGTTTTTGTTGCCCGAAAAACAACGCCGAATACAGAATCTATTGATATTTCGAAGTCGTAGATGTGAAAAGCTCGTAAGTGACAATGTTTGTTAAGTGTACAAGTTTTTAGTAACATAATCCAATCTACAGAAATGTACTCATTGACAGACGCAGCCTCCTAATATGCGTCAGAAATCTGGCAATCATCAGTATAATATGAATTCTAGTTGGTATGTACCTGTTATGGTGTAGAAATCAAATGAGTTCCGCGTTGATATATTTCATCTGGTAACAGCTGTATTCCAATAGATGACTACCCTGACAGGCAATAGATTCCTGGTAGTTTCTTCATTGATGCCACAAGTACCAAATGAATATCTAAAATTTATAATAGAAAACGCCACAGGTGTACTTTGACAACACATAACACAATTATTTCGTTCCGTCACTCCATATACACTGTGGACGTAGTGTACTCGGTCAGAGTCATCAACTACACTGTTTCCATAAACATAGTTCCGAAATCGAGTATACTATCGAAGTTATCGATTCGTCGCGAGGCATATTTAATTTCTACATATACACACAACTCTATAAAGGAAAGTTAGTTTATGCAATATTACTAATAAATATTATCATTTGCGAATAGCGATCATATTTTAATTATATTATGAATAGCATTACTAGTTTTTTGTTACCTTTTGCACAGATATATTTTTTTAATTATTATAATTGATTACTTCAGTTTTACCTATATTCACAAACCGACACAGTACACTTCCGCATTCAGCACGTGATGTGTATACGTATATATTTCGAACTACCTCCTGATTCTAATACAGTATAGCATGGAATCGCAACCAGGTCCCAGCAGCATTCGTTTGTGTTCGGAATCATCGTGGTCCGATTATTTAGAACCGCGTAAAAAAAACAGAAGCGCTTAATATCAACGTTGTCAGACGAGAGTACTGAAAGTGCGGTGTCTGAAGGAGAAATCGGACCACGAATAAATTTAATGTATTTGGCAGTTTTGGAACTAGATTATAACAAAGTTATACAATTTGTAAGAGACAATGGGTTGATTGCACATAATTACTTTTGCCCTAAATGCAATTGGGTTATGAAACTTGTAAAAGTCTCAGAGAAGCAAACGAGAGATGGAGTGATGTGGCACTGTAGAGAACACAACCTATGTCGTTCTGTACGGAAGGGTACGTGGTTTGAAAACACAAAATTTTCCATGTCAGATGTGTTAAAATTAACTTACTGTTTTTGTCATCGTCTGCGTGTTAGGAATGCTGCACATGAGGTTGGGTGCAGTTTGAAAATGGTTGTCGATTGGTACAGCTTCTGTAGAGAGATTTGAACAGCCATTACTAACAAAATGGAGAAATTGGGAGGGCCTAACAGAATAGTAGAGGTGGACTAAAGTTGTTTTGGTAAAAGAAAAAATCACAGGGGGAGGGCAAACAGTAACATATGGGTATTCAGGGCTGTTGAACAGGGACGGGGTGGGAAAATCTTACTGAAAGTGATAGAAAAGAAAGAAACTCTAATACCATTAATCATAGAAAATGTTGTAGCCGGGTCAACTGTTTATTCCGATAAATGGGCATCATATAGAGGACTACAAAGTGAAGGATTTGTTCATGCATCCATGAACCACAAAATTTCAATTTAAAGACTACTCTACAGGAGCGTGTACCAACACCATCGAGTTCTAGTGGTCCGCTATTAAGTCCCACATAGGGAAGGGTAAGCGGCGCGGCGTAAGACACCTTTGCAAACTCATCTCAATGAGGATGCGTGGAGAAGGAATGTGTCTGAGAGTGCATGTGTGTTCCGCCGATTTCTTCGTGATAATGTCTCCGTGCAATAGAGATGTGGCGTCTAATTAATGTTTTTTATTTATCTGGTTTTAATTTTTTTGTTTCGTTGGCTATATGATTTATATTTATTTCACGCAGGAGAAATTATTTTAAGTATGTTTCATGTATTTTAAATTTTGCGCTCAACCATGTGCCCAAGCTGCTATGTTTTATCCATTCGGTAAATTGGCTAACGATTTTTCATATATACTATATATAGGTTATAAATAAATGTATTATTGATTGTTAATAGTTTGAATAGTTTTTTGATCTATTGTAATGTTTATCCGCAGAGTATTAGAATTATGTCATTTGAACTTTTTTAATGTAAATTTATTGAGAAACGAAGGAAATTTTGAGACATCAAATATAGTAAATCTTGTTCTGTTTGTAATTCAACACGGTTAGTATATGAAACCACATTTTCATTTAGTACCATCGGTAGTTGTCATATGGATCTGATATTGATGGTTTTTTAGAGACTGGTACTACTATCATTTTATGGATAAATCGGAAGTTTGTATTTTTTATTAGTGGCCAGTAACGAGGGGTAAGCGTTGTAAGAAGCTTTTCTCACATTTCAATGGTTAAGTTAAAACTGAAATTATATTTCCAAATTAAGATTACATGCATGCATAATATTGGAGATAACGATGCGTAACATAAATAGTGAATGAAAGTTGCACTGAACATTCGTATGCATATACCATTAAATATTCATTTCCGTACTAATGCGAGGTATTAACTTCTAGTATAACGCAGATGAACAATGTACTAGATACCGATGTGATAAATGTTGCAAATACCGTTTGTAATTTCTGATTGATATTGCCATTCTCACGTAATGAAGTTTTTTCACTCGTAACGGAGCGTGCACAAACTAGGTGGCTTGGTGCAGGGGGGTAGGGGTTGGCTGGAAGGCTACTCTAGGCTACGTGCGGGGGAGGGGGGGTTCTGTGAAATGCTGCATAGCTTTCCCTTCGTAATATTTTTACCTGTTAAAATGAGGAACAGCATGTGAATATTTATTTTCCTCAGTTAACTATCTCCGTATGTAATTTACATAGTCTGACAAGGTAAAATATTACAAAATGTCTTCTGGAATTAAAAAGGGGAAAAAAGCTATGTACTACGTGGAAGGGGGGGGGGTTAGAGGCAAAAGTCAGGTAGGGCTACGGGGGGGGGAGGAGGGGGGGTTCACAAGAGGCCAAAATGGAGCTACGTGGTTTATGCACGCTCCCTAATCGCATATGGTATCGCCATACAGTACTAAGCGGGTAGACTATATACTCAATAGCGATACTAAAAATATTGAAACAGTTATGTAAGTATTTGATTAATATTTCATTTCACATGTAATTAAATTTTGAAATATATATGGTATGACCCTTAGTGTTACGCAGAAAGCTTATATGCAGATATAGGTATGCGAAAAATCTTGAAATCAGCGATTGATATTTCTAATTAATATTTTCATTCCTCCATAATCAAATTTTCTTCTTCGTGGTCATATATGATATCGCCATCTAATACTAACCGTATGGACTATATACTCGATAGTTATACCTAAAATGTTGGGAAAAGTGGTAGAAGAATTTGATTAATATTTTTTTTTTATATGTAATTAATTTTTGATGCATGTAATTTATATGGTATGTTATTTTAGTGTTACGCGGATAGACTGTATAGTTGAAAGCGATACCAAAAATGTTGATAACCGCGATAGAAATTTTCTATTAATTCTTCCATTCATTTATCATTCAGTTTTCTCATTCGTAACGATATACGGTATCGCCATCTAGTATTAAGTGGATGGAGTGTATACTAGATAGCGATACTAAAAATGTAAAAAAACAGTGATTCGAATTTCTAATTAATTTTTCTCTTAATATGTAATTTTTAAATTCATAATGTGCATGGTATCGTAATCTACAATTGCACGGATGGACTATGTTCTAGATACTGATACCAAAGACGATTGTAATTACGGTTGATATTTTCCATTGGTATTTTCTTTTCTTCAGGTAATGACAGAAAATTCAACGTTTAATTTCTCCCCGCCCGAAAAACCCTAGTTTCTGTGCAGTCCCGCTAGTGACATTTGTTGTATCGCCAAGGCCGAATATGTCATAGCCAGATGAGTGACGTCATAAATACCATGTGATACTTGTGTTTACTTCGTGAGGAGTTTAGAGATTGGAGCGGTATCGCGATCTAGATATTACCCCAATGAACATATGAGGCAACAAATGAGTAATTATTGGGAGTGGCTAGCAACAATTTAGTCAATGCAGTGAAAGCTTTGTAATATATATGATTACCAGTATGGAATGAGAAACAGAGGGTGCCAAACAGCGAAATGTATTTACTTATTCCTGTATTTTTTTTTTTTTTTTTTTTCCAGGTTACTTGTAAGAATACCACTGACTCAGTGGCATGTTCACATTGCTGTCTGTATTGAGCGTATAGAAAAGTAACTCATGAAATAAAAAGAAATCAGTAAATCAAACAAACATCATTACCATTCTACTTCCAGTATGATGGAAATAAATACAGAGCCCTACCTCTGCTATATAACCTGACACTGGGACAAGGTCAAATGCCACCGCGCTATGTTTAGCAGTACACAGAATCACACTAAGTTTTTCCATTATTGGTAAGAACATGTATGAAAAAGGAATTTGTTCTGGTACTTGCTGTAAAAAAAATTCTAAATGATGTGTATACACTGACTGTGAGGTGTAAAGAAATGAAATTAGGTTTGTTTTTCACTTTACTTGATATTACACAAGTTTTTATTCTTTTCCATTCTGTCGACCAACATATAAGTTGATATATCTACATTAGCAAAACTTCAAATCTACTTCAAGTATATGTGAACGCAAACGTATTCAAGAAAGTAACCGCAGACAACTATAAATTTGGGGCTTCGGTAGTATGGCAACTAACTCTTATCTGACAATCATAAATAAATACAGACAAAACTAAGATAAAAATCTCGGTACACCACTCACAAAGCAAATAACTTCACTCCTAGTAACACAGACCACAACAATATATAATGTTATGCCTGGTAACAGAGCGTTGGTTTTCTCAATGCAAGCATTTTCACACCGAACATACTACAAACGACTGTTTGAAAAAATAAATAAAACTAATTCGACATGCTGCAGTATAATGCTTCAAAATAAAGTTCATATACTCTGGATAACTCGTTTCAGTTGATGAAACGACATATTGAAACTTAAAGCAAACATTATTATAATTAAAGTTGAACTTATCATAAAGCAAAATGAGCTGATTTAACATTGTACAACGCTTACCTCATTAGAAATATACACTTTTTAAGTGGGAACAACAACGAATTTTTAAATTCCGAATTGTAATGTGCAATACACATACTGCAAGCCTCCATAAACACAAGAAAAATAGAAACACACCTCCTGGTCGGTGTACGTCACATTTATTGCCTCCACATCACTTCATGTACTCGTCTTTACGTCACAATGTGTGACACCAGAACAACACACAAACTTCCACCTTGAATCAGCTGATTTGAAACTGGGCAAATTCAAAGATGCTGCACGATTATAAGAAAACGTTCCACTCTTTGTTTATTTACATCCTAATGTCTGTTAATCACGGCTGTTCTTTTGTTTTAATTTATTTATTTCCTTCTTTCCATCGTTACTTTTCACAGATTCAAAAGACATAAACTATCACTAATTCGAAAGTTGATTTACATTTGCCACAAAATATGTATGTTGTTTTCAAAGACCTAAAACGCTGATTGAGCGGAAAAAATAAATAAATTATAACCCGTTCCGGTTTCTTGAAACCGCCACAAAACATGATTCGCGTTATGGAACTTAAAATAAGAGCCAGAACGCATTGTAACTAACTCAAAAAGATCTCAACACGAAATTTCCATCTGGTGCAGATCACACGTTATTATTATTTAATTGCGATGGAGCTAACACTCCAGTGGCAGTTCTCCCAGTCATCTATTTACCCTATATATATCATATCATCATATCATATCATTTTATTCACCATTAGTCAATACAATATTGAAATAGGCTTCGTCATATACATACTATAATTATATATACATATTAATACAACTGATAGTATAAGATAAATAATGTAACTAAATATATATTACATCAATAATTCTTCAGTTTTATAAGGACATATTGCAGTTATAAGATCCTTAGTGCTATTTTTAAATTTATTTAGTGTCATCATTCTCAGATTCATAGGTAAATGATTGAAGAATCTGATTCCCATTGACTTAAAACTATATTTAGTTATGCTAAGTGAACAGTATTCAATTCTTATATTATGCTTATCTCTAGTGTTATGATCATGTACCTCAATATGTCTTTTAAAGAGGTGTTGATTTTTCTTTACAAAAAGTAAACATTGATATATATATAAACCCGGTAATGTCATGATTCCTAGCTTTAAGAATAATTCCTTGCAGTGTGTTCTAGGTAATGCTCCACATATCAGGCGAACTGCTTTTTTTTGTAAGACAAAGAGACACTGTGAGTAGGGACTATTTCCCCAAAGGTAAGTTCCATAGGATAGGTAGGAGTGGACATAACCATAATAAATGGAGAGTAAGACATCTGTTGTCACTGTACCTCTAAGTCTCCTAATCATGAAAATTCCTTTAGCGACTTTATTCGATATCAATTCAATATGCCTCTGCCATTTTAGATTTGATTGTATAATTATTCCCAGGAATTTGACAGAATTGCAGGTAGAGTTGCTCTTTAAGGATATATCAAGGTGGTGTGTTTTTTCTAAGTTAAGAGATAGTTTGTTGGCACTACACCAATCCATAAGTAGATCTATCTTTGATGAGAAAGCTTTGTCATTTGAAGTTGTAGTGGAGCTTACTTTTACACATAGATCATCAGCATAGTTATAGCATTTGGAGTTACCGTTTTCCATAATTGGTGATAGGTCATTGATATATAGGATGAACAATAGGGGGCCAAGAATAGATCCCTGAGGAACACCATGTCCTACCTCCCTAAGATTAGATACATTATTGTTGAGTGAGACCATTTGTGATCTATTACTTAGATATGATTTAATTAACTTTACTGCCTTATCATCAAAACCTAGGTGCTCGAGTTTCGATAGTAAAATTTCATGGGATACAGTGTCAAATGCCTTGGACAGATCAAAAAACTTAGCATCAACATTGAGTTTATTTTCGAGGTCCTCAAGACAGTCCTCGATAAAATTTGCAACTGCATCACATGTTGACCGATTTTTCCTAAACCCAAACTGGTTGTTACAGAGGAGATTGTGCTGTTCAAGATATTTATAAATTTGTTGACTGATGATTTTTTCAATAACTTTGGACATAATTGGGACCAGGGATATTGGCCTATAATTGCAGAAGGATTTTTTATCACCCTTTTTATAAATTGGAATTACCTTAGATACCTTCAACTGTTCTGGAAAAATTGCACTATCAAAGCAGCCATTTACAACCTCTGTCATCATTTCTGATATAAAGTAACTACTAAGCTTGACAATTTCTGATTTAGGTTGTAGACATCCATAGACTTACTATTTCTTAAAGACATAATTGCAGAATGGACTTCCTGTACAGAAGCGGATTTGAAAGAAAATATTGTATCAGCACATTTGACTTTGGACAGATAGTAGTTGGCTTCATTTTGACTAACTGCTATTTTCTTAATTGTTTCACTAATACTATCAATAAAATAGTTATTGAATTCTTCAGCTGTTAAGTTGGTTGGTGTCCCATCCTGAATGATGTTTCTATTTGTAGGTAGATTATTTTTAATGATGTTCCAGATAGCCCTTGGTTTATTTGCACATCTAAGGACTCTTTCACTGTTATAATTTAGTTTAGCCTTTCTGATTTCATCTTTGTACATGTATTTGATTTGTTTATATTTAGTTTTTATGTCCGCAGACTGACTTTGTTTGGATATTAAGTGGTACTTATCACATATATTTTTTAACTCCAATAACTTAGGAGTGAACCATTTAT
>JARYHS010008741.1:0-18502 GCA_031002005.1 Vandiemenella viatica | reverse complement strand
TAGCATTCCATTTACCCACGTCGTGTCGAGTTGGAGATGGAATCATTACGAATAGATACTGCAGGTATCATAAAGCAATTAGAGCTCCTAAAGTGGGGAAAAGCACCTGGCCCGGATGGTATTCCAGTATTTTCAGAGTATGCGGCGGAAATCGGGCCATTTCTGTCTGATATATTCAGTAAATCCCTAGAAGAGCGAAAAGTACCTTCAGACTGAAAAATAGCGCAAGTAACTCCGATTTTCAAGAAAGGTGATCGAAGCGATCCTGGAAAACTACCGTCCAATATCTATAACATCTATTTGTAGTAGAGTTATGGAACATATTATATGCTCGAACATTATGAATTTCCTAGATGAAAATAATTTGCTTACAACAAATCAACACGGATTTCGGAAGAAAAGATCATGTGAAACACAGCTGGCCCTATTTACACACGACGTAATTAAAGTTATTGATGCAGGTTCACAAGTAGATGCAATTTTTTTAGATTTTCAGAAAGCCTTTGACTCTGTGTCACACAACCGCCCTTTAGCGAAGCTACGAGCGTACGGTATATCTGATCAGCTTTGCGAATGGATAAAGGATTTTCTAACTGGTCGATCGCAGTATGTCGTTGTTGAAGGAGAAAGTTCTTCTAATCTAGATGTTACATCGGGTGTACCCGAAGGAAGTGTAATAGGACCACTTCTTTTCTTAATTTTTATAAACGATCTTGGAGATAAAGTGAAAAGCCTTTTTAGATTGTTTGCTAATGATGCAGTTATTTATAAGGAAATAAGGAATTTGGCCGATTGTTTAGCAATTCAGCATGATCTGGATGTTATTTTGGCATGGTGCGATGAGTAGCAACTCACACTAAATTGTAAAAAATGTAAGACAATGAGCTAACTAACAAAAAGAATCCGATTGTTCAGAAATACGAGGTAAACAGTTCAGTTATTGATATGGTCGATTCTATGAAATATTTGGGAGTAACAGTACAAAGGAACATGAAATGGTGACTTACATATTAATACATTGGTACGTAGAGCTAATTCTAGGATGCGGTTCCTAGGTCGAATTTTGAAAAATTGTAATGAACAAAGGAGATAGCGTACAAATCTCTTGTGCATCCACATTTGGACTATTGTTGTGCCATCTGGGATCCGTTTCGTAAGGGGCTGATTGAGAGTATAGAGAAAGTACAGAGAAGAGCCGCTCGATTTGTGACCGCTTGCTACAGTCCTTATGAAAGCGTTACAGAACTGATTAGTAGACTAGGCTGGGAGTCTCTGGTAGATAGACGACACACGTTTCGTATAAACTTATTGGTAAACATGCGTACTCCCACTTTCACTTACGAGTAGAGATGTTTCGACTAGTCGGTAAAGCCGACTATCCGGCCACTTTCATAATCGGCGATTATTCGGCAAAGAGCGCCGACTATCCGGCTTCTTAGTACGTATATTACACTTTCGCCTCGCGCACGAGCGCTGACGCGAACTGCCGTTTACACTCTCGCAAGAATTCATTCATGGATGACTAGTGGGCGTGCCAGCTTTCGGGGTGGGCGGGAGGGTTTGGTCCAATAGTGAAATGCTTTCGTTTTTCAACATAAAATTGACTGATTAAGTTTTTTTTTAAATAGATTTAACTATGTTGATTTGCACCTTCAGGAGTTAATAAAACTCTTATTTGTTACCAAAATGTTCTGTTTGTCATTATTTATTGAAAACTTTTAACTACCGCGTTACAATCTATTGAGAAGGGAATTTCAACAGTGTCCTGAATTATTATCTATAAAAATAATAACTCGAGAGGATATTGACAGATTCAGTACCAACCTCACAAACTTTAGACATGGAAAAACGATTTGAAGATATTTTGAAATTCGAGGTGTATGACTGGATGAAAAATCCTTCTACCGCAAATATTGAAGAAGCTGTTACAACTTGACAGGTTTAGAAATCGTATATGACGCAGAAAGTTTAAATTCGGCAAGCGCAAATTGAGACGCGTATAGCACGTGTGACGTGACGCAGCACAGCGTGCTTTTTTGTAAACTACGGAATCAAATACAACAGCACACATTGGGAACACGACGCTACGCGGCGCGACTCGCGGCTGCTCACAGTCGCGCGGTGCTGAGGTCGAGGCACAGTTTCTCGCGCCACGCTTGTGAACGTGTGGTGTTGTTAACCCACTAATCTTTACCTTTTTAAAAAATTAATAGAGGCAGTGACATGGCACAATGAGCTTTATTATACAAAACATGTAAAAAACTGAAGAATTGGACTTGGGGTGCCACTGCAAATAATTGTAATCTGAAAGAAGATTATGTTGCCCATATTCCAAAATAGCCATTTCACAATTTTTCGTTAATACATATCGTACATAGTAAGGAAAGGATTTTTCTAATTATACATCAATACGTAACGTTCGCTCTACACGATCCCACATAACCTATAGAACGTAAAACTTACACAAATGAAGAATTTATATATTTTTATTATGTGAAATAACGTTTAAAGCATAAAATGTTACATAATATATACTCTTAATTTTTTTTAGAAGATCATGATTTTTTGTTAATAAGTTTATTTTTAATGTGTTTTCTAATTAGACAGGTATGTTACATCTCCATCTTTCTCTACAGTTATTATTTTAAAGTAAGTAGTTGCTCAAAATGGGAGCTGATTTTACAATATCTTTCACCGTGTCCACTTTACTATCAAATGGTTTCCTGAACACACGAAACATGAAGACAGTATACCAAAGGGGCATTCCGTGATTTGTCGAGCTCGAAAAATTCAGGCGTTAAAAATTTTGTGTTCATAATTTTCAGTTACATCCTCCTTGTATATTTTCTGTTAAAAGAAAGACAGTATCGGCTTAGCAATCTTAGGTATACTTTCAGGGGACAGAAGTAGTAACATGTGTTACATTATTTTCATGCCCGATACACTACTAGCAAATAGTTAAATACATTTCCATTGATAAATCTGCCTACAGCTCCAATATCAATTGTTCTGAATTTTTAACCCGCTTTTCCTTTAAGACAAAATATACTCGTTAGTTTATTTAAATTTCTTATTCAGCAAGGAATAGAGCAAAACTCCATGTTTGGCACCATCTGATTCTAAATAACGACAAATGTTTTCTTCGCGTGTCGTGTATTTTCAGACGCGAGTGGTACGCGCGCCACTTGGTAACTGCGTCTCAATTTGCGGACCACCACGCTACGCGAGTCATGGCGCTCGTATCGCGTCATGTCTCACGTGTTATACGCGTCTCAATTTGCGGCCTAGCCTAAGCAAGATGAGATATTTACTTCAGGACACCGAAGAGCAACTTGAACTTATAATCTTAGTAATCTCTTCAAATGGCTTCAGCAATTCAATGCTTTTTCCGAGTATTTTCCACTCTTCAGCAGACAAATTTTCGAAATTTACCTATGTATAACGTATAAAGAACAGCCCGTTTTTGTTCTATAAGGCGATATATCATATAGTACGAGGAATTCCATCTGGTACATACATCTTGGACAAGATGGTAGTCTGGTAAATTTAGTTTGACTGAGCCTAATTAGAGTGGTTAAAGTGTGTGACAATTCGTCTTGATTTTACAAGTATTGTGTCATGGTATCATGGTTCAAAGCAGTATTGATTGCTAGTTGTAGAGTATGTATGAAACAAGGTACTCCCTTAAAAACTGAATCGTCGATTCCTTTTGTCACATTTCTACAGTTGTCTCGCACAACGGCGTGAATTTTGGTTGTAATCTATATTCCACAAAGTTGGAATTTCTTCTAAACAATTTTTTATATTATTGGCAGTATGTGTTTCGGGGTAATGTTTAATTTGCAATACTGCGTGATGATATTTGAAACTATCGTCAAGCCAGTGAGCTGTAAAACTCAAAAAACTTTCCTTGTTATTTGTGTTTGTCCACATGCCGGTAGTGACTGAAATTACAGCTGCACTCAGTACTCCACTTCGTATTTCAGATTTAGTCTCTTCGTAAAGATGAGGAATGATGTTTTCTGTGAAATACTTTCTGCCCGGTATGCTATATTTTGGTTTAACTTTTCTCATCAGTTTCTAAAGCCAGTAGTTTCAACAATTGACAATGGCTGTTTGTCAAGTGCAATCATCTCACCAATCGCAATATTGATGTCTCTCGATCTTGAGTCTTCACGTGACCATTGTACAGCAAAACTATCTTCAATATTTTGCTGGCTTTTCTGACATAAAACTGACCTCTGATGACACTGAAGTTGACGAAGTAGGCACTGTTGTAGGTAGTTCATCTACTTGGATTCGCGACTGGGATGAATTGTCTATGGTGGAACATTTGATCACAGAACCTAACTGAGGTATCAGGGTTGGATGTAGGAATTTGATATAGTTGTTTCATACTCGTAGTATTTGCTGTTTTTCCTGCCCACCACGAGAAATTATCATTTGGCACTGATTACACTTCACTTTACGCGAATCATTGTCCAATTGATAAAAAAATCCATACACGAGACTTTCTTTTTGGCACGATTAAATTAATTTTAATTCTCTTTTCTTTAATGAACAATAACAACACTGTTGTTCTTACCAGTTCTGACCAGTGCAAAAGCAAAATCAAGAAACATGCGAACTAAACAATACATGTTCCGACACGCTCGTAGGCTGCGGTTGCAACTTGCGCGCGAATCAGCTGTAAACGAAGCGTCACGGAAATTGCCGAATACCCTTGAAACCGTGATCGGCTTGGCCGACTAATCGGCTAGTCGGCCAAAGTCATAGTCGGAACATCTCTACTTACGAGTGTAGTGAAATACTTCGTCCACCAACCTATTTCGGTCGGAATGACAGGAAAGATAAAATTAGAGAAATAAGGTGCCTCACTGATTCTTATATGAATTCTTTTTTTCCTCCTACCATTAGGGATTGGAATGCACAACAAAGGTGCTGAGCACTCTCTGCCACCCACAGTTTTGTGATTTGCAAAGTATATATGTAGATGTAGATTTACAAAACAGTACTTTAATTTCTGTGATTCCCCTTCCCACCAGGATCTCTTGCGGTGTAATTTACTAGAAGATTGGCGATTGAATTAAAATTATGAACCTTGCAGAGACAGATACATGATAGGTATCAGGTTATAAAGATACCCATGGTTATAGCTAACATCAATATCTTGCCTATACCCCAAGTAAGAAATTCTGTTTCAAATTGCTCCAGGAGAGCAAAATTTCAAAAGGATAAATTATTATTATTGAAATTTAACTGTGTAGAACAGGCTACAAAACAATACTGATCAAAACAATACTGATCAAAACAATACTTTCAAACCATTGTTAAAATTAAAACCCTTTCTAACAAAGGTGAGGAGAACTCCACCTTTCCCAAAGTTGATTCTACAGTACTACTGTAAATTACACGCGTACACATTTGAGATATTTATTCCTAGTTGCATAATATTTGGACAGACATAATACATAAACTATAATGGGAACAAAATTCTCAAGATTCATTGCATCTGAAGAGCCGCACAGAGCAACATGCTAATGACACACTACTTCTGCTATCTTTTCCAAGTCATTATTTTTATAGTTTTAAAGCATGTGGTCTTACTTAAAACTATGGTACAGTAGAACTCCAATTATCCGAACTCCGCCTATCCGAATCGAATATCTGAACCGCTTTACTAATTATAACAAACGTACTGCGGTTTGCAAAATAATGATTCTGTCTACACACCACATGCAAATTCTCACTGTCAAGCGGATGCGTGTCTTGGCTGTTCGAAAACGGATGAATACAGTCAAACAGTTTACATTGACCAAGATGTTCAGCAAGCAATGACTTTACAGTAATTTAATTTAATTGCAATGGAGCACAGGCTATGGTGGCAATTTCCCTACACACCCATCTTCCCCTATCCTGCACCCTACCTACATTTGCCCTCTACAAATTTTATCTCTAAATTCTTTCAAAGTTTTCGGTAAATTATTCATCATTTCTCTTGGTAACTCATTCCAATCCCTGACACCCTTACCTAAAAAAGAGAATCTTCCCACACCCTTGTGCCTGAAATCGAGTGCCAGCTTGTGGTCATGGTCATCTTTTCCCTTCCATGCATTACTTTTCATACCTATTGCAATATCTTTCCATGCCTCATCGCCAGTATATGCCCTGCACACTCCCATAACCCTCCTCATCCTCCTCCTATCTTGCAATGAATCCCATTCCGGCTTCTTTATCATATCCGTCACTGATTGCATTCTGTGATAATTTCCAGAAACAAATCTAGCAGCCCTTCTTGCACCCTCTCCAACTCCTTTATTTGATACGTAAAATGAGGGTCCCACACTACACTACCATATTCGAGCAATGGTCTGACCAAAGTTTTGTAACCCAATTCCTTGACTTCTCTCGTACATCCCCTCATCACTCTCTCCAACAAGTGCTGAACTTTGAAATCTTTTCCTACCACCTGTCCTATGTGTCCCAGTTAAGTTTGTTATCAAAAGTAATCCAAGATATTTACATTTCAAGTCTTCAGCAAGCAATTGTTTCCCCACCTTATATTCATAATTAACCTTTTGTTTTTTATTTGTGTATCTAATACGCTGACTCTTCTTTGCATTTATCTTCATTCCATGTTTACCAACCCAACTAGATATCCTGTCCAGATCACCCTGCAACTGTTTACAATCCTCTATCGTTTTGATTCTTTTATACAGCATGATGTCATCTGGAAACAATCTAATTTCAGATAGTAAACAATCAACACAATTATTCATTAGAATAATGAATAGCAATGGTCCCAATACGCTACCCTGTGGCACACCCACTTTTACTTCCACTTCTTTCGATACTACATTTCCTACCCTAACTTTCTGTTTTCTACCTTTTAAAAATTCTTCTACCCAGCAAATGACTTTCTTATCCCCTCCAATGGTTTTTACCTTATTTGCTACCATTTTATGGCTTACTCTGTCAAACGCCTTCGACAGATCTAGTGCTAGACTATCAATTTGGCCTCCCTTGTATATTTCATCTGAAATATCTTGCATATATCCCACCAACTGAGATTTGCATGAATATCCTTGCCTGAAATCATGTTGCCTGCTTGAAAACCACTTACGTTCCTCACATATATTTCTGATGTGGTTGCATATCAATCTTTCCATTAAATTACCTACCACTGATGTCAAACTGAAATTCTCAACTCTATTTCTCACCCCTCCCTTATGTACCAGTACTACTATTGCACCTTTATTTTTTTTTCAGCTTTCTTATTTCCTTCAAGATTTGCTCAGGATGGATATAAAACTTTTTACTATCGTCATTTCTAATTGTGTTGTTAAGCTCATTCTCCGAATTAGACGCTCCTGTTTCTGATTCATTGTCCCTAATGCTTTCACTGAACCAGTTACTTAAAATCTCTGCCTTTTTCAAATCTTCAGTAACTTCTTCTCCATCCTTATCTATAAGTGTCCCCTTCCCCTCGGTTTCCTGATATAGCCATAGAAATTTCTAGATGCATCAGTCAATTGTCCTCCTTCACTGACAATACTCTTCACAAACCCATCTTTAGCCATTTTCTTTGCTGTTATTAAGTCCTTGTTTAGTTGTTTTAAATATTCCCTACTACCCTGCTGTCACTTAACTCTGTTATGTTCTTTTCTTACCAACCTCTTTAACCTCCTCACTTCCATATTATAGTACATAGGTTCCCTACTTCTCTTTATTTTCTGCTTTGGAATAAATTTTTCTTCCCCTTTCTTATCTCCTTGAACTCTTCCCACCTTGACTCTACTGTACCTGAGCCTTCCTTCCATTTGCTGAATTGTTCTCTGAAATATCTCTTCAAATTTGAAACCTGTGCCTTTTTATAATTGTACCTATTTCCCCCTTCAATTTTGGCTGCTGGTTTAATGAATCCTCTAATATCCATAAGAACTGCTTCATGATCACTTATTCCTTCAGTTACTTGATACCTCAAAAGGTTTTCATCGGGCTTAATTAGAAATATATCCAAAATATTTTGTCCCCTAGTGTTTTGCTCAACCACTTGTGTAAATCCTCCTTCCCTTATTAAGATATTTCCAAATCTTTGTTCCCTTGTGTTATTTATCTTATTCCCTTCTCAGTTTACACCTGGTAAATTTAAATCCCCGCCGATGATGATCAATCTATTCTCACCTCTGAAATCTGAGTATGAATTTAATTTCTCCCCAAGAGCCTCATCCTCTTCTGGTCATTCTTCCACTGCGGTAAACAGCCAACACTCTGATTTTTTCTTTTTTATTACCCCAGAAATCTACCCGTGTTATTTATCTTATTCCCTTCTCAGTTTACACCTGGTAAATTTAAATCCCCGCCGATGATGATCAATCTATTCTCACCTCTGAAATCTGAGTATGAATTTAATTTCTCCCCAAGAGCCTCATCCTCTTCTGTCATTCTTCCACTGCGGTAAACAGCCAACACTCTGATTTTTTCTTTTTTATTACCCCGGAAATCTACCCAAAGTAACTCATGGTCTTGATCTATGAACGCCAGTGAACTGTGGTAGTTTTGCTAACTAGTATGAAGATTCCTCCACCAATTGCACCTCTATCTCTGCGGTACGGTACACTCTGTAACCATCAGGAGAATGTTGTTGTTGTTGTTGTTGTTGTTGTTGTTGTTGTAGTTTTAGGGCGCGTCGACAGCGGGGTCATTAGCGCCCTAACAATTACCAGCTAAAACTGTGGCTTAAGAAAGTTCTAAAATACTGTCTGCATGGTCGACTGTAAAGGGGTCGGCCATACAGACAGCAAATAAAATAGATTATAAAATCAGGCGGCCTGTTCAACGTGAGCTCAGGCTGGACGATGCGATAAAAATTAAAAAATCATCTACGTACAAGGAGTACCGGATGGGACTCCTTATTACGTATGATATGCAGTTTATCGCAATAGCGAAAAGGGTCACGCTTAAAACTGATCCCTGAGGAACACCATTTTCTTGGATAAAAAGATCTGACACTTCACTACCGACTCGGTACCGGAAGCAACGTCCTGATAAAAATGATTTTAAAAAACGGGGCAGGTTTCCCCTAAAACCCCAGTCATGTAATTGTTGTAAAATAACATGCCGCCAGGTAGTATCGTAGGCCTTCTCAATATCGAAAAATATCCCCACCAGATGTTGGCTGCGGATGAACGCATCCTGTATCGCCGCTTCCAGCAGGATCAGGTTGTCCAAGGTGGAACAGAACTTCCTGAATCCACACTGAAAGCGGCTCAGCAGATTACGGGATTCAAGACACCAGACGAGGCGGCGGTTAACCATCCTCTCCAGTGTCTTCCCCACGCAGCTGGTCAAGGCAATACTACGATAACTACCTGGCAACAGTTTGTCTTTCCCAGGTTTTAAAATGGGAATTAATGTTGCTTCTTTCCACGAGTCGGGGAAGTGTCCTCCGGTCCATATATCATTAAAAATATCCAGAAGGTACCCCTTAGCATCTTTACTAAGATGCCTCAGCATCTGGTACTGGATCAAATCAGGCCCTGGAGCAGTGTCGTTAGCGCTATTCAAAGCCGACTCCAGCTCCCAAAATGTAAAAGGGCAGTTGTAGGCCTCTGTATTCGACGAATCGAAGCACAGCGGGCGCCTCTCGGCAGCGACTCTTCGTCGCTGAAACCGAGGGTCAAAGTTAGCAGATGAAGTGATGGCGGCGAAGTTCTCCGCCATCAGCTGCGCTATGCTTCGTTCGTCAGTAATAATACGTCCGTGATCCAGTAACCCAGATACTGGTGCGCGGGAGTACCTTCCGGATATACGGCGAATAGACTCCCATACTTTCGATGAAGGTGTGGAACGATTTATAGTGCTCACAAAGTTCTGCCATGACCTCTTCTTGCTGTCCTTAATAACTCGACGCGCCTTAGCTCTGGCAATACGGAACGCTGCTAGGTTGTCAGATGTTGGGCACAACCTAAAACGACACAACGCCCGTCGGCGGAGCTCTTCGGCATGGAAACGTCAGCTGCATGGTGAATCACTTCTGTAAAGTGATTCACCATCTCCTGTATACTGCAACAGGGTTGCAGTCGTACAGAACGGCAATAGAGCTGCCAATCTGCACGACTGACGTTCCATTTGCGTCAGTTATTTACTCTTCCTCGTTCACACTCGACGTGCATCCAAATAGGGAAGTGGTCGCTACCATGTAGGTCGCGATCCACTTCCCACTGCACGGAGTCCGCAATTGAGGGGGAACACAAGGAAAGGTCAATGGCAGAAGACGTACCGGTAGCAGTGGTGAAATGAGTCATTTGCCCTGTATTCAGGATACAAATTTCCTCCTGCTCTATCAATCTACCAACCACTCGGCCCCTGGGGCAATCGGTGGTGGAACCCCACAACGCACTGTGGGCGTTGAAATCTCCCAAAAGGAGAAAGGGCCGAGGGAGTTGTCGTATAATGGCAACTAGGTCGTCGTAGCCGACTGACACACTGGGTGGCAGATAGAGCATACGGTCAGTTGGATTGGACCGTGTATTTTCACCACTACTGCTTGTAATGTGGAGGTGAGAGCAACGGGTTCGGAGTGGACGGTGTTTCGGACCAACACCTCCACTCCTCCCTTAGCTCGATCACCCTCGGTATCGTCCTTTCGGAATATGTCATATCCTCTTAGCACTGGCTGGTGTAGTGGTCTGAAATGTGTCTCTTGTAGACAGAGACACAAAGGATCAGACCGTGCTAAGAGTTGGACTTCCTCTTTGTGAGCCTGAAAGCCGTTTACGTTCCACTGAAGTATGGGAGCCATTCTACCTATTTAAAACCACCCGCCCCGGGTCGGGTGGGTCAGTGTCTGATTTCTGCTGAGGAACGGGACCAGGTTCTTCGTCCACCAGCATAAGGTCATCTTCGGGGTACGAAGACGACTTTTGTTCTAAGGCCTCGGCGTCCTGCGGATGTTTCTTCCGCCGAGGCTTTGTCCCCCTCCTCCCCTCCCTAGTTGGGGAACTGGGAGGAGAAGTAGACGGGGACTTCAAGAACATGGTGGGGTCCGTGTGTTTAAACTTCGGACCCCGAACCTTCTGCACTGTTTGCCATCCGCTACTAGCTGATGGCGTTGCAGTTACTGTCTCTTCTGTGGGCTTTTGAACTACTGTAGCCGAGGGAATATCGGCTGTAGCTATTGTAGCGGATGGCTGTGCTGTAACTGGTGGACTTTGTGAACCTGGTTTCTTAGTGTTCGAGGTTGCAGCTGTGTTGCTACCGACGTCCGAGGTGTTAAGACCTTAATGGGTGTGGCACCACATCTGCACTGACATGAGCACAATGGGCTTGTGCCCATGTCCGCAACGGACGTCTGCGTAGCAACACTTTGCTTCCTGACAGGAGCTGACAACGTTTTCGCGAAGCTAGTTGCGAAAACCGGTGGTGCTAGAGCCTTGTAGCGTTTCTTCGCATCGCCATAAGATATCCGCTCTTTCGTTTTCAGCTCCTGTATCTTTTTTTCTTCTAGATACACCCGACACTCCCTGCTCCAGGCTGGATGTGCCCCGGAGCAGTTAACACACACCTGTGGGAGGGTGCAAACGGCACCCGGCTCGTGCGCCGCCTTACCACATTTTCCACAGGTGGAGTTGCCTTTGCAGTTCGCCGTCGTATGCCCGAACCTCTGGCACTTGAAGCAGCGCATGGGGTCCGGTACATACGGGCGAACGTTTAGATGTAAATATCCAGCCTTGATATCTTTTGGCAACGGAGTGTCGAATGTCAGGACGAAGGTGGCAGTCTTTTCTAGACTGCCGTTAACCCTTCGCATGATCTGTCGAACCTCGACCACGTTTTCTGATCTCCACTCCTTAAGGAGTTCCTCGGTCTCTATATCCATCAAGTCGCGGCAGGTGATCACGCCTTTACTACTATTTAGAGATTTATGGAGTTCGCACTTTACTGCGAACTCCCCGAGCTTCTCACACTTAAGGAGTGAGACAGCCTGCTTATAGGTTGATGTTTCTAAAAGCTGGGTCCCGTTCCTCAGCTTTTTCACACTCTTTAATGTTCCGACTATCCCTTCGAGCCCTTTTTGTATGTAGAAAGGAGAGACCTTCTCAAAGGATCCCTCCTTTCTTGCCATTATTATAAAGGCATCATCAATAAGATGACCCTTCCTGTTACTGTTTTCTGTATCAGGGGGGCTTTCAACCCTCACCCGCTTGTTCGAACTGGGTGTATTTTTTTTAACCTGCGGCACACCCGAACCGCAGGGGTTTTGTTTTTGTTTGTGAGTCGGAATTTTGTTCCCACGAGCAAAAACATGTTAAAAAGAAATGCTCATACAACGGGGGTGCGCAGGTGCCCCTGAGGTTGTACGTTAGAGAGTGATCTGCCTCTCACCCATGCACCTCCTCGGCACGTATCCGACCTTGAGGTTGAGGGGTTTTTTATAGAGGTTTGTACCGTCCTCGCGATCCGGGCGATGAAGCCAAGATCCCCGTTCTCCTAGGCACACAACGTTCCACCGCCACGCCCTACGGTGGTCGTTGAAGCATGGTAGGAGTTTACGGTGTGGGAAACTTGCGGCGCTCACAAGTTTCCAGCTCGGGCACCGCGGGTTCGCCAAACCCGTACCTGGCACTTGCGTACCAGGCCCCTGCGGGGCATCAGGAGAAACCTCACTGTCTAGCACTTCTTCTTTTAACCAACTCTCTACCCCAATTATTACTTGTAGTTCATGCATCTCTACTAAGTTTGCAAATTCGATTACTTTGTTCATTATACTTCTACAGTTTACCAGTAACACCCTTACTACTGGCTTTACATTTTCAGAATTTATCTCCTCTTTCCCACTTTTACCGCAGTCATTATTGTTTCAGCAATTTCATCTATTTCTTTAATATCTGTGACTTCCCCATCACAAATCTGCAATCAGTATCACTTTGATAATCTATTTCTGTCCCTTCACCAGCAGCCCCTAACCTAAAAAAAGGCACAGTCCTGACCCCATCATCACTGGAAACGGGCTCCCTCACTGCTTTGGCTAACAACTCACAAAGTACTCCCTTCCCCCTTCTATTTAGGTGTAGGCGATGCCTAGTGAAACCCCACCTACCAATGGTGTTCACAGGCACAACCCCCAACACAGAACTAATGCCTTTCCCAAGTAGCACTTCCGTTTCCACATTAACCCGCCTCACAGCATAGTTCAATTGTGGCCAGTCATGGTGACTTAGGACCTGCATGAGCTCCACCCTGGTATGCTGTGCCTCCTTCACCACCTTCCTCAGGTCACTCTCTATACTATAACTCTCATTTCTATCAATACTATTTCCCGCACCTCCCACTTTCACTACTCTATCATCCTTAGAGAAACTCCTACAAAGGGAACCTATATCCTCTATTACCTGGCCTAATGTTGCTCTAGGTTTGAAAAAACTTGTGACCTGATATCCTGTACCTAACTGATCCTGCAGAAGAGGGCCTACACCTCTCACATGGCTACTACCTAGCAGCAGAACCCTTTCTTTCCTATTCTTGCCCTGCATGCCCTTATTCCTAAAGGTCTGCTGCATCTTACCTACTCCTACATCTACATGAGGCTCTTCTCCTCCTGACTCTGGCAACAGGTCAAACCCATTTTTTACCACAATTATTGAAGTGTCTGGCTTGTTCATCCTGTTAACCATGATTCTCCTACGACCTGTTACCAGCTCCCACCCATCCTTATCAACTTCCTCCAACCCACTATCTCTACTTTCTGCCTCTACAGCTTGAGCCTCGACAAGCTCAGCCCCCCACAGGCTGTGCCTTTGCAGTCTGAGCCTTCACAGGCTGAACCTCCACAGGTGAGGCCACCACAGACCACGCCTGCAGAGGCTGAGCCTCCACAGGACGAGCCTTAAGAACCCTGATCCTTTGATGCAACTCCCTAATCGTTTCGCCCATCTCCCAAATCCTATCATCCCTAAGACACAGTGAACAAAACCATGGGAGAGCCTAATTTATTTCTCCCGTTTCCTCTTCCCCACATGCCCAGTGAAACCACTTCTTACACCAACTACAACCCATCCCCTTCGCAACGTACCTACGACAGGTGCCACAGTTTCCAGTCATGATTTTCCCAAATACTTCAACCATCTTCTAAACAAACCTTAAATTTATTTGATACAGTAGTTTTATAAAGTTTATACTATATTTTTTTAACGTTTTTTACTAAATATGATAGGCGCTATACTCGAGTAACTGTTGAATTGTTATATATATTTAATTTGATTGAAGTTTTATGAAAAACGACTAGGTAATTAAACTACTTAAGAACCAAAGAATAAAACTTAAGCTAATGGATTTCGAAACAAACTTAAGATGGTAGGTCGATACTATTTAGTGCTAATGTGGATAACAACTATTTTGTTACTTATGAAAGTTTAAAAAAAAGAAAGGTAGGAAATTTATATATATATATATATATATATATATATATATTAGATGGCAATTAAACACTATTAAATTTCAGACAGAACAGGTTAATTATTAGAACGTACGTTTTTGTTATCGTAAACTTGATTTCGATATTGATAGTCGAACTTAACGATGATGTAACCTATGGTAACCTATGTGAGTAACTAAATGCTATATATGAATACTTATGTTTATTATTTCCAGTTGATTTTATTACTATTCCGGAACTAATTAATTAAGAAACTGTGTTATTTTAAACCTAATAAAGCCTTAATATAGGACAATACAGAAAGCTTTAACAATCGAAATTCAAACTAGTGATTTGAACTATTTTTTACGGTATATAAGAAATTTAACACTACAAAATAATTTAAACTACTATTTTTACCTATGCTATAGTATAATAGTAATCTAACTATCAAGCTTATGCTAAGTTTAATTCAATAAAACGTGTGCAATAACTAGCAATAATGTTAACAACAATGACACGAAATTTAAAAACTGTTCTTTATGGTGTAATCTTAAATAATTCTTCTTTCTAGCAATAATTCTAAGAGTTTAGATCACAATTAAAGATTTTAAAATAATTTAGTCTACAAAAACTTAGCTGATGAATGCAAAATCGCAGTTTGATGAGCAGCTCTCGACAGACACAGCCAATCGATCGCACAACCAGAGATGTACATACATACCAGTAGGTACATGCATACTGTACTAATGTACAGCACTTGTAAGTACGCTTAACGTATAAAAGTGATGCCTTTTCATTTAATTAATTAAAAGCTCCGTTTCTTTAAAATAGTTTTTATCTTTTTTTTCAACATACAATAATTAAAGTAGACCATTTTTTGGAAAAAATCCAATCATCTGAATTTTTGATTATCCGATTGGGGTCCGGTCCCAATTGATTCAGATAACTGGAGTTCTACTGTTTATCTTATGTGACCAGGCAACAGAAAGAAATGATAGTTTATAACCAGAATGGATAGATGCAACAGATCACACTGCATCTAATAATATTATCTTTTTTTCTAACCTCAAAAGATACCCCACCAAGGCTCACAAATCTCCAGTATTTGGATTCTGTGAAAATTATTTTTGACTCCATTATTTCGGCTATAAAATCCTCCAGTTTTCTGAAATATAGTATGTTAGAATTCACAGAAAACAAAACTCCTACAACAAAAATCGACCCTCAAATAAATTATCATACTTTATAGTGAAGTTACAACAATATTACATTAAAAATATCAGATAGAAGCCCAACTAAAGTTTCAGCTTAATATTGATACTAAAGCCCAGTATAAATATCTTCACGTAACGCTGTGTCACAATACTCTTGATGTTTCGATCAAGCCTTAGGTCATCTTCAGGGGACTTAGCAGCCTGCTTAGTCGGCTAGAGACTTGTGACGCAGCGTTAATCTCGTGGAGATATTTATATGGGTATGACTGTTGAGAAAACAAAAATCTTTGATACCAAATCCCGATTTTTTTAAATGTAGAATATTTTCTCTTTGTATTAATTTGCCTAATTTTCATGTAGCTTTATGAACATTGGATTAGTTTATTTCTTAATTTTTCTGTATTACCCTATATTAAAATATAAAAAAATTCTGATAACTGGCTAAACACTAGAAATAAGAAATTAGCTAAAAGAAACTTAACTTCTTACATAACATTTAGGTTTTTTCCTCCTTCTCTGGGATAATTGCTATTAAAAAACATGGGAGTAGGGAGGCAAACCAAAACACCCCTAGTTGCTTGCATGCAAATGCTAGTCTTACACTATATCTTATCTTTCTCTACACTATTCCCACTCCGTCCATTATCACTATAAATCGTCATCTGTAAATCCTTGACATAGGCTATCAACACCTGAAAAGAGATTCTAATGTCTCCTGTACCAGTGGGCCTGCATTTCTCCCATTATATGTCTGTTAATTTTCAGTTATATCTATACAGTTCATCCATCAGTAATTCTGACGAACATTCCAACTACCCATTCCCAGATATCAAACAACTCTTCCCGAGCATTTTCCAGCAAACATGGAACAGCCTCTAATTCCCCATTTCCCACACATTTTTTTTAAAAAAATACACCCTAGCTATTTTTTGCTTGTTTTGTTTTTACACCTCGTTGACAGAGGTCATTAGAGGTAGGAAAGGACTGGGGACAAGGAACGGGAAGGAAGCATACCTGGAGTGATTTGGGGAAACCATGGAAAACCAAAACCTGGATGGGGATTCGAACTGGCGTCCTCCCAAATGTGTGGCCAGAGCATTGCCGCTTATCCATCACACTTAGCCCTAGCTATTCTACAGCACTACCAGACTTCACTAACAAGCACAACATGAATACAGAAAGAGAGAATTTATAGCTCAACCTAACCTTGTACATTCATTTAATTAAATCAAGAACAGAAATAGCTTATTATAAACATGCTATAACGGTATTTATTCAGTGGGGAAATGATAAAAAAAAAACCTTCAACTAATATAACTGAAACCCAGATGCACTTTAAAAAGACCTTGCATTGAAAATTTAAGGAAAACAGCCATTCTAACATTATTTTACAAATCTGTGTGCAAATGAAAAGGTTCAATAACATAACTAAATTTTTCCCCAGTGGCAAAATCCATGCTTTCACATTTATTTACTTTTAACTATTACTATTTTTTCCCACTGATCCACTTTTGACTTTCATGAATTCTAGAGTTTCAAGAAAATTGTTCAGCATTACTCTAGGCAATTTATTCCAGTGTGTCTTACTTGCATACAAAATAGATGTCCCATTTTACACATGAAATCAAATGCCAGTTTATGGTCAAGTCTACCTAGAACCCTGATAATGTACTTAGGATATATTTCTAATTTTTTAGGTTGCTTGTCCCAACATTTATGGAGAAGCTTCTCCTGCCATTTAACAAAAGCGCCTAATAGTATAATTAAATGAGTACTTAATATCACTGCATTTTTTGTATGTTCTGTAAATTCTTTTCCATCCTTATACACAATTTTATGAATTTGTGTCATTCCCTTCAGTTAATTAACATAAGACATAGAAATTTCTACATGAATCATTCAACATTTTCCCTGCAGTCTCAATTTTCTTAATAAAACTGTCCTTGGTGTCCCTCTTTGCCATTATTAATGCCTTGCTCAGTTGCTTCAACTCTTCCCCATTGCCTTTATATTTTCAATCTGCCATCTTTCCACAAACATTTTTATCCATCTCATTTTTCAATAATAGTATGTATATTCAGTGCTTTTTCCCCATTTCATGAACATTTCTTCCCATTCTTGTTATCTCTATGAACTGTTCCCATTTCCTCATCAAATCTACTGCTGTCCTTTTCTATATATTTAATCTTCCACCAAAACATTTCTTTTAGTGTCTTTTTAAAACTGTTCAAATAACCAACTGCAATTATGCCACCAGTTTATTATACAGGATAAGAACTGCACATGGTCACTTATTCCTTCTGTAAGCCGAGATGCCACGAAATTGTAATTCTGCTTTATTAAGAATATATTCAACATATTTGGTACCCTTGGGCTCTTCTCAAACCCATCTCCTCACGCACTTAGGTACACGCAAACCTCTGTTCCTTTGTGACCTTATTTGCTTCCCAGTCCACATCTGGTAATTTTAAGCCATCATCAATAACAAGCATTCTAAACTTACCTCTGAAGTCTTAATATGGATTTAATCCCACACAAGGGCCTCATAATTATTTTTCCACTATGGTAAGCAATCAAAGCCTTAATTTTTCCTATCATCTCTCTCCCTCTCCCCATTTTCTCCTGGAAATATGCCCCTATAATAAACCTTGATTTATGGATACTGGCAAACTACAATAGGCTATATTAACCTGTATGAATAATTCATCAATATCTCCAATAAACCTGCAGAACACACTAGCTCTGGAAAACCTCATTATCTAGCACTCCTTCCTTTAACGAAGACAATCTATCCCTGCATCCCATGCAACTCTATCTCAGTTATTTACAATCATTAAAGCCATCTCCCACAATATTGTAATCTAACTGC
>JARYHS010008737.1:0-30178 GCA_031002005.1 Vandiemenella viatica | reverse complement strand
TAACCTCACACATAATTCTTATTACTCGCTTTTGGCTCTGAACACATTGTCTCTATGGGTAGAATTGCCCCAGAATATTATTCATATGACAATCAGGAGTGAAAATAGCAATATAAACTAGCTGCCTCATACGAGATCACCCATAGCTGAAATGGTACGATTGCAAACGTGGCTGCACCCAATCGCTTAGTAAATCAGACACATGTACTTTCCATTTTAAATTATGATCAATATACAAACCTAGAAATTTCACACTCTCACCTCTTGAATGGACTGGCCTGCAAATTTTATGTCTATATCTGGTGTTAATCTGAGTGATGTACTGAATTCCATATACTGAGTTTTATTAATGTTTAAAAACTAGCCATTAGCTGTAAACCATTTATTAATCAATTAAAAGACATAATTTGAAATATATTCTGTAGATAAATCTGGAGTATTTTTAATTCCTATGTTTGTGTCACCTGCAAATTGAACAAATTTTTAGTTTTTAGATGAAACACAGGGTAGATCATTTATATATATTAAAAACAATAGTGGCCCCAATATAGAACCCTGAGGTACTCCACATCTGATTAATTTCCACTCAGAAACCAGTGGACCTTTTAAGGCAGCCTTAAAATTCTCCATTGACACTTTCTGTTTTCTATTTCGAAGGTAAGAACTAAGCCATGAACAAACAATGGAGATCTAAATCTATATCTACATCCATACTCTGCAAGTCACAACAATGTGTGTGGCAGAGGGTGCTAAGCACCAATCCTAATCCCGCGCATTCCAATCCCGAATAGTGCGAGGAAAGAAGGAACATAAAAGCATCCGAACGGCATCTTATTTCTCTAATCTTATCCCTCCGGTCATTACGACCTAGATAGGTTGGCGGAAGAAGTATTTCATTGCACTCGAAATTTAAATTTTTTCGCATATTCTCCAATAAATTCGTCTGTCTTTCCAAACTATCCCAGCCCAATCTATGTATCAATTCTGTGTGACGCTTTCATAAGGGCTGTAGTAACCAGTCACGAATCGAGCGGCCCTCCTCTCCACCCTCTCCACTGAGTCAATCAGAACCTTGCGATACGGATCCCAACACCACAAGTAATCCAGATGGGGACGCACTAGAGTTCTATACGCTATCTCCTTTGTATGAGCAATACTATTCCTCAAAATACCTATACCTATGAATCGCAATTTAGAATTCGCCTTCTACGCTGGAAGTTATGTGCATGTCCAATTTCATGTTGCTTTGTACTATCATCCCCAGTTACTTCAGGGATCAACCGTGTCAACAGCTGTATTATTTATTTTGTAGTCGTGAAGAAGCTGATTATTTTTGTTATTATCCGCATTGCCTTGCACTTTTTGCAATTAAGTGTAAGCTGCCATTTACGGCACCAATCGAAAATAGCATCCAAATCGCGCTGAATTTCTAAGCAATCGTTGGAGCTCTTATTTCCCTAGACATAACTGCATCGTCGGCAAACAATCGCAACCAGCATTTGACGTTATCATCTAGATCGTTTATAATATTAAGAAAAGAAGTGGTCCTATTACACTTCCTTGAGGAACGCCCGAAGTAATTTATCTTACAAGAGGCTTCCCCGTAGACAGTTAGTTCCGAGTTGGCATCCGCTGAGTCAAGATGTGCGATGAGGAAAGTGCTCGCCGCGCTGTCGCGCCAGGCGGGCCGAGTGCCCCAGCGCACTCGGCTTTGCCGGCGGCAGTAGCGGCCACGTTGACGACCCGGCTAACGGAAACGGACTTGGCAACGGATATGAATAGGACGGCTACGCAAGATGGTACGACGATCTGGCAACCGAACTCGGATTCGAATATGGATACGACTGGGACCGTTCACACAACGCAATCGACAACCGGGCCTGCCCACGGACTTGACTCCCGCGCAACTAAGCGGTGCACCTCACCGCTCCTCGGTGGTAAAGCGAAGATGTCGAGGAGTGAGAAGAGAGCCAGCCACAGTAAACTCAGCATCCCTGTGTCGCAGCTCGCCACGACCAGCAAAGACAAAAAGGCGGGAAAGAAGAAAGTCATCGGTGCCTTCAGTTTCCCGGAACCATCCGCCACTTTCCTGTTTCGCTGTAAATCCACGAAGAAGAACAGAAAAACAAGTTCAGCTGGGGACCAAACAGACGGTGAAGGGTTCACGGAGGCGCGTCGCACCTGTAAGCCTCCGCCTACTCTAGACCCTGGCAGAATTGAACTCAGCAACCCATACGACGTGCTGATCGAGGAAGAACCAGAGCAGCATCATCAACAACAACAGCAGCAGCAGCAAATACAGCCACAGCAGAAGCTGCAGCAGCAGCTACGGCAGCAACACCAGCAGCCACAGCAGCAACAGCAGCAGCAGCAACAGCAGCAAGCAACAGCAGCAGCCGCAGCAGCAACAGCAAATACAACAACAGCAGCAGCAACAACAACAGCAATCAAAGCATTTGATTCCTCCTATTGTGGTACAATTTCAAAACAGTTATAAGGAACTGTACCAAATGATCAAAAGCATCTGGAAAATCAACCCTTCCAAGCCAAGTCCGCCGGAGGCGACAAGATCAAGCTAAGCTTTAGTTCGACCGACCACTACCTTAAGGTGACCGCAGCGTTGCAGAGGAAGGGCATACCCTATTATACCTTCCCTTCTGCTGCTGAGAAGATACTGAAGGTCGTCCTCCGTGGGATGCCCTCAACCATACCAACTGATGACATTAAGGAAGAGCTCGAAGATCTCGGACTTGACATACGCACAGTGGCCCAGCTGAAGAGACCTGGCACTTCAGACATTATGCCACTATTTTTAGTGGTCATGCCCGACAGGCCCCAAAATAGAAAAATCTTTCAACTGGAGTACCTTATGTCACTGTGCATCTCAGTTGAAAAACTGAGATCCTCCAATGGCCCAGTCCAATGCTTCAATTGTCGCCCCGCCACTGCAACATGCCCTCAAAATGTGTAAAGTGTGCAGGAGCACATTTATCAAATGACTGCACTCTAAGAAGGGGGAGGGCAGTCCCAAATGCCAATTGCGGTGGTCAGCATGTGGCCAGCTATAAAGGCTGCATGGCCTTCAAACGGGCAAGGGACAGGCAGCGCGGGGTCGCTGCAGAACAGGCTGCCAACGCGCAAAAGCAGCGTGAGGAAAAGAAAAGACAGGATTCCGGGAACACCCAACACCGGCTGACAAACCCACCACAGAGCGGAACCAACCACGACGATGTGATAATAACGCAACCACCACGACATCTCAGAAGTCACCCAAGACATCTCAGAAGCCACCAAAGCGCCAAATCCCGCAGGAAAAGGCACAAGGTCCCAATAAGAAGAAGAAGAACACCAAACCGTCAAAGAAAACAACACCAATGACCTCCTACGCGGAGGCATCAACTAGCCAGTCGCAGGACCCTTTAGAACCACTGCCACAAGCGGAAGAAACTCAAGACTTGCCCACTCAAGCAAGGCAAAACCACCAACAGCACTGTCCACTCCCCACACAAAGCAACGAGGGAGGAGCAGCTATAGATCGTCTGTTCGACATTGTAGGGTCGCTTCTGACAATGTTAACGACACTACTGACAAAGTTCGATCAACTGGCCGCGGACATTAAATCCGCAATAACGACGGCTCACCGAGCTGACCTTCCACAGAATTCCCACGCCAGTCATGGACAGAGTTAACATAGATGGCATATCAATATGCATTTGGAATGCCGACGGCATTATCCAGCAACTCGGTGAGTTTCGGCAATTCCTACGGGAAGAGAACGTAGACATATGTCTAGTAGCCGAAACTCACCTAAAACCTGGTCTCAGAGCAACGGTAGCCAACTACCTGTGCTACCGTCACGACAGACCCACTGCGGGAGGAGGAGTGGCCATATACATTAAAAGAGGCATCCCTCACCACACGGTACACACTCCACCACTGCAAATAATCGAAGCAACAGCAATCGAAATGGCAACCACATCGGGACCGGTCACCGTCGTCTCAGCATATAGACCTCCACGGAGAGTACCGATTGAAGATGACATCCGCCAGCTGCTCACCCTTAGGGGTAAGCTCATCATTGGAGGAGACTTCAATGCAAAACATCCTGCATGGAAGTCAAGAGTCAGCAATCCAGCGGGAAACCAGCTATACAGAATGAGTGCCAGGAACAATCTCCAGGTCTGGGGCCCGGACGAGCCGACCCACCACCCCTGGAGCGGCAACCGCCCTGATGTCCTTGACATAGTAATCACCCGAGGCATCGTTGGCTTCGTCTCCGCCACCACCA
This sequence comes from Vandiemenella viatica, assembly GCA_031002005.1. Taxonomy (NCBI): domain Eukaryota; kingdom Metazoa; phylum Arthropoda; class Insecta; order Orthoptera; family Morabidae; genus Vandiemenella; species Vandiemenella viatica. The sequence goes on along the minus strand of JARYHS010008737.1, from coordinate 25,890 downwards.
TGAACAGGCTCTCATCAGACCACTCTCCGGTCATGATGAATATCGACGTTGGATCATGGAGACGAATTGTTCCAAATGAAATTAATTATAACCGGACAAACTGGGAACTGTACCGTGAAGAAGTCTCAGAATCCCTCCAGCGTCTGCGCCCACTGGACGAGAGGCAAATTGAGGCGGCGATAAAACAAGTCTCATCTGTCATCCTTGACGCAGCGAATTCTGCAACGCCCCCTCCGGCGACAAGACAACAGTCACGCCAATTACCGCCACATCTGTTGGCTCAGATTAGACACAAGAACAGAGTGGCTAAGGAGTGGAGGCTTACGAGACAGCCCAACACCAGGCGCCTCCTAAATCGCCTGCAGCGTGAGCTGAAGGTCAGTCTCCAGGAACACCGCAACAGAGAGTGGGCCGCTCGCCTGGCGTCGCTGAACGTCACCGACGGTAATCTGTGGGTCGAGACCCGCCGGTTCACCAAGAGCGAACAAGATTGCCCCCGCTACATGGCGAGAGGGGACTAGTGTTCAGCGATAAAGACAAGGCCAATGCCCTCGCCGATCACTTTGAGAAGCAGTTTCGGCCTGCGCAGGACGACGACGAGGAAGAATCTGCGGATATCCGCAGAAGACTGCGGCGCTTCCTCGCCGCTGATGACGACGGCTACCAGATCGACGAGATCTCTGCAGAAGAAGTTCGCCGAATCATCTCCAGATTAAACATCAAAAAGGCACCTGGAAATGATAACCTGGGAAATAGGCTGCTGAAAAACCTTCCAGCTCCAGCAGTAGAACGCATAACCGAGCTGTTCAACTGTATATTACGCACTCAGCACTACCCCCGATGCTGGAAGCAGGCAACGGTGATCGGAGTCCATAAGCCAGGGAAGAACGGAACTTTCCCCCAAAACTACAGGCCCATAAGCCTCCTCCCGTCCCTAAGCAAGGTTTTTGAGAGGCTCCTTCTCAAGAGGATGGAAGAACATCCGCAGAGAGAACATCATCCCGGAGTTCCAGTTCGGCTTCCAGAGGGGTCACTCCGCACCCAGCAGATCATGCGCATAGTTGAGCGCGCCACGACCGCATTCAACCATCGGAGCTACTGTCACGCTAGTCCTGCTAGATGTGGCACGAGCATTTGACTCCGTTTGGCATAGCGGACTACTTTATAAGCTTTACAATCAGGGACTCCCCAGCCCGCTTGTGAAGCTAATTAAGAGTTATATCACTGGAAGATCCTTCAGAGTGAGAGTTGGGAATGAACTATCTTCTCGCCGCCCAATCAATGCAGGTGTGCCACAAGGGTCAGTACTAGGGCCGGTACTGTACAACCTGTATACTTCCGATATCCCTTGCTCCAGCAACGGTTCGCCACAGCCCTATACGCGGACGACACGGCCTTCTTCACCGCGCATAGATTTAAAGCTGCTGCCATTCGGCGTCTACAAGGAGTACTTCAACAAACTGAAGCCTGGGCCAGGCGGTGGAGGATTACCATAAACTCGACCAAGACCCAAGCAATAATGCTGACGAGACGTCTGGGGAAACGTGATCGCCAGCGCAACCAGACACCAAAACTACGACTCCACGGAGAGGACATCGAGTGGTCAACCACTGTAAAATACCTGGGTGTGACGCTTGACTCCAGGCTCACATGGAAACGTCACATCGAGGTGACCCGACTCAAAGCCGCAACGAGGCTGAGGGAGCTGTACCCTATTCTAAATACGGACAGCGCACTGGCAGCCAATACCGGAGTGAGCGTATATTGCAGTCTGATAAGACCGGTAATTGAGTACGCGTGTCCCGTATGGGGCTACGCCTCCAGGTCCACGATAAAAAGGCTGCAGATTATGCAGAATCGTGCGCTTCGGTGAGCACTACACGTGCCTTCCTGGTTTCCCACAGCTGACCTGCACGAAGCCGCAGGTATTCCGATGCTCGAACAAAGAATCGCACAGATTACAAGATCTTTTTACCGAGCTTCTAGAGACTCAAACAATCCCCTAATTGCCAACTTAGGGCAATACTATACATTGTACGACAAGCACAAGAGACCGCTGTCAATACTGACATAAAACTAAAAATAGAACCGAGCAAACCAAAAGACACACCAAAAGTAATGCAACTGACCTTTTAACGTTTGAAGGAAGTGTCAACAGACAAACCCTTCGCAATAAACTGCTTAAAAAGATAAAGCAGAAAATGCTCAGGACGACGATCCCCGTAGACAACGACATACTGTGATCGATCAGTTAGAAAATCACGTATCCACTCGCAGATCTGAGCCTATATACCGTAAGCTCGAATCTTCGCGTCCACATTTGGACTATTGTTGTGCCATTTGGGAACCGTTTCGAAGGGGTTGATCGTAAGTATAGAGAAAGTACAGAGAAGAGCCGCTTGATTCGTGAGCGCTTGCTACAGTCCTTATGAAAGCGTCACAGAACTGATTAGTAGACTAGGCTGGGAGTCTCTGGTAGATAGACGGCGCACGTTTCGTTTTAAACTTATTGGTAATCATGTATACTCCCACTTTCACTTACGAGTGTAGTGAAATACTTCGTCCACCAACTATTTGAGCCAGAATGACAGAAAAGATTAGAGAAATAAGGTGCTGCAATGATTATTATATGAATATTTTTTCCCTCGGACCATTAGGGATTGGAATGCACAACAAAGAGATTAGCTTTGGTATTGAGCACCCTCTGCCACCCACAATTTTGTGAATTGCAGAGTATTTATGTAGACGTAGATGTAGAAGTTGTCAGTTTTCACGTCCACACACGCCGGCTGCTAGCACCGAACTACAACTCAGCTACCATACCGCGTTGTTTTGAAGTGTGTGCTAAGTACTATCAAAATCAGATTAAAAAATGTGAGCTTGTATGAACAACGTTGAGAGAAATTAAGGAAACGGTTTAGATTTTTTTTTTTTCAAATCAATGTAAACAGTATTTTTCCATTTGTTTCGAAGTATATGTATGCAACGTAACATCAAAATTGGATAAAAACAATGTGTTCCAAAAAGCGTCTCGGGCGTGCACATTATATGCGCAAAACGTCATAGCATGTCGATGACGCGAATTCACATACTTACCCCCACTCTACAGCATGTCTGTAGAAGTTTTCACTTTAAAAACTAAAAATTTAACAGTCCATAAACTGAAGGATGGTCGAATCTTTTCGGAGAAGCAAGGTATTGTGTCAGAGGCAGGAAAGCCAATTCCATTCGTCAGGAGGACTACAGTTTAATGTGGAATCAGAACCATGGAAAGTCCTAGCGAAGCTCACATAATCAAATAAAACCCCTAAAAATTCCTGCTGACCACCGGATTTGAACCCTCAAGCCGACAGAAAAAGTTTCGGGAGGAAGAGCCTTAATCGCTGCGCAGCCAGACCGCCTTATTTTGCAGTATATGTGTGCTAAGCACTATCAAAACCGTATAAAAACTGTGTGTTTGTCTGAACAACGCTGACAGAAATTAAGTGAGTTGATAAAGGAGGAGAGAGTTTATGTTTTTCTAAACAAACGTAAACAGTGTTTTTTGTTTTTCTTTTTGCTTTAAAGTATATATATGCAAAGTTATTATGTAATGTTGTGTCACATTCAAGCAACATTTTGTAAAATTGAGTCATTAATTGTAATATTGCATCAAAACCTGTAATTTTCCCATAGGACCTTCTCACAGCATTTTGTCATGTCTTATTGACATTTTGAACCATTATAATTCAATAATTGTATAATTACCATAAAATTAGCAATAACTCTTTTTTGGCAAAACTGTTTTTGTATTTTTTTTCCCTTTCTGCAAATTGTATTTTATGGCTCATATTACAACTTCTTATTCGAAAACCAGCCCCACTCCTCCTTTCTCCCTCAATCTTATATCTAATACATTATTGAATAGTAGCTCAGCAGAGTGCATCGCCATGACCCACTTTTGGTAATGTCATTCCTAGTCGAGGATGTGCCTCACGCAATAACGGTGTCTTGTCACTTGCACACAGCGTGTACCGTCTAGCCTGTCATTTAACTTCCAAATGTCTGATTCACCTCTACGACTGTTCGTTATACATCATGTAAGGTAGTTTCTTCATACTTACGAGTATCTAGCAGTCATATTTTTTTATTTTATACCCACTTCAAATTGTCTTATTAACCTTTAAGTTATGCGCTTAGCAAGACATTTTTAGGTGAAAATTCAGTGATATTTAATGACTATATACCCCCCTTCAAATATCCTCACACCAAATTGTACCTTATACACACTCAGAGCTCTGTTTAACTGCTTTCTGTCTTTCAATAATGTCAAACACCTCTCTAGTGTCGTATCAGTTTTTAACTGTGCTCTCTTGCCACTATCTATCATATTTGTATTTCATACTCGTAATTAGCGTACCACACTACTCCATCATACTCAATGAGCGTGAGGTATTTTAATCGATGTACATATAAATAGTAGACAGGTTTTTCATTAAATAAAAACATAATTTATTGATAAATGATAAAGATTTATTTAAAACGTTAAAAATACATTTTTTCTGCATAATAATACATCATTCAATTCTTATGGGTTTATTTCGTGTGCGTCACACACACTGATTTCTTTACACAGAGTAATTTGTTTTATATCAAACACTATTTACACAATATACAATAATTTATTTGTCTCATACATATGCTGATACTACAGCTAAATTACAGTGCACTGATGAAGAAACGTCCAACTTTCATTTACAGGTCGCAAATGTGCTTTCGGATGTTTACAAGACGCAACTGCACAGGCCAATCTTTGAAGTTTTGTTCAGGTGAATATTTCCATGATATTAATACACAATTGGTCTTTCCATAGGCTGTATTCTGATATTCAACTAATACATATTTTCAGCCTCAAAGATATTTTGTGCAGCAATGACAATATCTTTTTGTAACAAGTGATACACATTTAAAAAATTATGTACAGTGCACTATACGTATTTACAAATTAGAAACATATTTACAAGCTAGATACACGGATAAACGGTATATTTCCTCTTCACTCACACACTATATACAATGTCATACACCCATTCACTCAGGTACAGATTTGTGCCCCCATGGTAGGGTCTCTAACCCGTCGGGGGTAATATATCGTTTATCGTCGGTTCTAGACAGACCCAGTTTGTAAAATTTAACAGTATTTACAACGTGAAGAGTTGATGTGATTCTTTGCTGCAAATGGTATTTTGGTGTTTCACCCTTGAGACAATTTATATAATCCTCCATCTGTAGCTTTCTAATGACGGAGCGTGCCAAACCTTTAGCCCGTCTAGAGGTTTGGCTGTACTCGAGCTGGAATGCATACATTTTTTACCGTAACCCTTCAAATCCGCAATCAGTGTACCATTCGTTTTGTCTTTCATAACACCGAAAACATTTTCGTTATGGGACTCTATCCCGAAACGGTTGCCGGTGCTATATCCGGAAGTATCGAACTCGACCCTGTTGCGGCGCATCACTTCATATGGATCACAGTTCCCCACCAAGTAAATGAAGCTGTCCGTGTCCATATAAAGTAATTTATGGCTTCTAAACTGAGGAATAGCAAAATCATAATGGAATCGGTACATCCTCATTTTAGAAAGTTCAAGAATGCACATTCCAACATTTACTGGCTTATTAAATACAATCCTAACTTTCGCCATCTCCACGGCCACAAAGTCTTCGTTGAAAATTGTTGCTCGCTTAAAGTGTGGTGAAGCGATGTGTTTGCGGGTACCGTGGCGGCCCGCCCATTTAGTACACAATTTGATGTCGCGGTGTTTTCGAATGTTCTCCATAGTCTTGCCGAAAATTGAGTTGTTTGTCAGTTTGTAAAAATCTCTCTCAAAATCTGATTATGCTGAACGACGAGAACACCTAACGAGAGATATGTAATCTTTCAACCACGGTGACTGATTGAAAGATATTACCCGGTGAATGTTGGTAACCTGCAACCCCAAGCCTACACATTGCTGGAGGACTAGGTAGTGGAGGACATACCGTACCATGTTCTCCAGCGTGGTCATCAGCATGGGGAGGGTAGAACCTACAGGGGCTTTGTGGTCTGGACATGGCGGCAGGTTTGCTAAAACGTCGTGTTTATCCAGGGGAATCGTAAGATCTACCTCCAATACGAATCCCCGAGGCGAGTCGGCAGCAACGCTCATGAAATCAATGCTAGCAATCTCTTTAGCCCATAGCCATTGAAACCCACCAGAGGGTAGATCCTCCGACATGGCCCAGCTGTACAGATTGTTTACGTCGAAGTACATTATAAAATCTTCAGTCACCTCGGTTATTCGCCTTGGCTTACCTGTGCACGCACTGGCAAATACCCCCGCGAATTCCTCGTTCGGAAAGGAGCAGCATGTCGATATCCGTCAAAAGGTCCAGTTCACCACGCGTGCTCCTCAACATGGCCTGCCACGAAAAGTCTGGGGATGTGAAATAGTGGGCGGGGTCCTGGGTGTACTTCCCCAAATATACACTCCTAAATTTCTCAAACAGACCTGCAAGTAACCGCACATCTGTGCTCATGTACAGACTTGCATATTCTCTCAAACTCTTGATCTGGAAAGTCCGCCACACTTGTGTCGCGTGTTCGTAATCTTCATCAGAAACTTCTGACCCCGACAGTGAACTATAAAATTTTGATTTTGAAGGAAGCGTGGCCTCATCGAGCTTCTCCCACGAATCCATATATTCGTAAGGGAAGACTCCTTTCCGCTTAACTAATTGGAACTTCTCGGGGTCGGTGAAATAAGCACGGGTAATGTTCATATCGCCGTCCTCAAGGGTCCCAACCAGTTTGTCTAACGAGAACTGTATGAAACTGTATGAGTCCAGAAACCTTAATGTGATTGAAGTGCATTCAATCTTTTTAGAAAAAGAAATGTATGGTTCTGTGTTGATGGGAAGCACATTCATCTCATCGCCGTCGAGTTTTGATAAAGCCATAACTATGAAGTGTGCGTCATACCCAGAAAGATTGTGAAAGAATATAGGTAAGTACCTTTGATTTTTAAACTGCAAATTGCAGTCATTATGTACAGCCCCCCTAAATTTTCCTGTGATCTGACATTGATCGCGGACCTTCACAGTCCCCGGTTCAATGTCTTTCTCACAGATGTGGCATACCGTAGCATCAGCAAATTTTGCTTCCTGCTCATCTGCCATTACAAGAGGGATACATCTCTTGTAAATTTTATCGACTTCCCTGGCAAGATTGACGAGTTCGCCAACAAGCCATTTCTCGGGATTTACGCCCGACTAGGAGTCAAAACGCGACAGACTAGGTACGTCTAGACAAACGACCTGGTATGCGGCAGCGAAAGGGACATGTTTCTGGACTCTAGTAGTGTGAGAGGCGTTGGGTGGTGAACTGCACGAATCATAAGGTTGCAATAAACTTTCAAAATCCGCGTAAACGACAACGGGTACTCGCTGCTGGTGTACAAAATCCTTAAACATTCAGATCTTATCGTCGTTGCCGGGTAGATCAACTCTTACTGGATCTACTATTGCGCAATCGATTTCGTGGCGGTCCAAAAGATCTTTGCGGCCGAAATGTTGCAGACATCTGTCAAAAATAAATATAGCACGATTTTCTGTAGTTAATGAAGATTTTACTAGCTGTGACAAGTCATGAATCCAACAGTAATGGAATTTTCCACTACCGTCGATAATCATCAAAATGTTTATGTGTCTGCAGTGTGATGGAGAGCCCCAGAAACTACATGTTTACCATTAACTACATCCAGACCGAAATCATTTACTGAATAATCTGGATTTTGCTTCTCGAATTTTGAAATGTCTGAGAGTTTTACTGGAAACGCAATACCCGAAAAATCGAAATTGTGGTTGGCGCATGCTTACCTGTAGTTATAAAGTAGTGAAGCATTTTTTTCGGCGCCTTTACATGAGAAGCAAGAAGCGTCCATAGAAAGCATAGTTCGTCTTTGTTTCTGACATTGACAACTGCTTGTTTTCTACAGATATCAAGTGGCAGAGGAACATAGAAAGACCCCCGATAGAAAGGATCAAATTTAGAAATATTAATGTCGAGGTATGTTATAATATCGAGAGTTTTGCAACTGTCCCGCTCTTGAAACTCGCTTAGTTTTCCATTGAGATCTGACTTCACATATTTTTCATACCAATCCGACAGGCAAGTGCTCCTTGTGAACTCACGCATCTTTGTGAAAAAATTTATACGGGTGGTTACAAAATTTAAGTCCTGTATTCTGAATGAAGTATTCAGCCCAACCCGAACCTTTACAGATGGGGAGGATTGATTATCAACAGTTTCGCGAATTTTTTAGTCATAAGATCACAGCAAGCATAAATGAAATTAACAGGTCCAATATAATTTGGTGAATTTTGAATTGTGCCGGAATATATTCTACTCTTAAATGCACTTTGCCTGTCTTCAAGGACTAAGGACGATGCTGCCAACTCACCCCCCCCCCCCCTCCGGTTGCTGCTTGGCTGCATGATGCTAATAAACTATCACTAAGTGTTGCTGGGTGACTACTGCTGCTGGATGCCGGGGTCGACAGCCATGTAGATGTGCTGGCAGCTGGCTAGGGAGATGCTGGGGTCGGCCGCCATGTTGATATGGTTGCGATGGGCTGACGAGGAGCAGCGATAGGCCTGGTAGGTGCAGTGCTTGGTCCCGCTACGGCGGGCATGAGTGTGGCTGGTCGCCAAGTAGATGCGGTGCTTGGACCTGCAGCGGCCGGCGATTCCCAGGGCCACCAAATTGGTAGTGGAGGAGGCTCATTCCTCCTTGCGGCAGGTTCATTCCTGTTTGCGACCGACCCGGAACCTGAAACAGAACAAAGGAAAATTTTTAGTAACATGGAAAATAAATATATAAACAATAAACAATGAATTATTCAAAGAAGTAGTAATGACTTACCATTATCTCTATGACAGGAATTCTTCACGGGTCGTCTGCCGGATAAGATCTTTTTGACACGACGTTTCGGCAGTCACCTCCGCTGACTTCATCTGGTGAGCTGTCATCGTGAAGTAGCTGCCGTGACGGTTCGACACCGAATGTGTGCGCCTCGTGGTACTGGCTCACAGATCTCTATGGTTCCGGTGTGTAGGCGGATCTCCTGCTGGCTGCGGTGATGGATTGGATCCTGTAGCCGGTGAAGCATGATCAGTGGTAGGTTTTTGTACCACAGGTTTTATTGGCATTATCCATGTCTGTTTTTATGGCGTTGGTGGCAGACTTGAGGAAGGTAGACTTTGTTTTGACCCCGTGGCATCTTAACTCCACTGTGACGAATCTGAAAAAGAATAAGAAAAATATTTAGTTACACGAAAGAAAAGCAATAATATGAAAAACAAAACATATTAAAAATATTGGTAATTACCACTAGAAGTAGTTCGTTATCGTTTGGAGTTAGACCATATAGGAGCCCCATTCCTTTTTCTCTGCTGCTGGCTAGAATTTGTTTCCATATCTGCAACTTAAAAGCAGTGTATATACAGGGCGTTCGCCGGGAAACGCTACCCTCCCAGTCTGTTGCCGTCGGCAACTTGCTGGGACAGTGGAGCCACCAACTCCCGCCACACGGCGCCGTGAATCACAGCACTGTTTAACACCTCCGCTGCCCCAACAGTGTTGTGAATAAACGTTTCTTTGCGGTTTGGCTGGTTTGGGGCTTCATACTCTTACTAATCTGTACCGTGTTTGAGTGTGAGTAAAATTATGGTTCGTTACAGTTTGCAACAAAGAATATTTCTCTACGATACATATGTGAAGAAGAAGTCGTTTAAAAAGTGTCGCAGTAAATTTCGTCGGGAATATCCTGGCGCTTTACTGCCAGCTAAATCAACAATTCTGCGTCTGGTTAAAAAAGTAAGAGAAACGGGTTTATTTTTTAACAAAAAGAGACTGTCGGTCAACCGTATTCTCACAGAGGAGAAAATTGACGATATCGCTTTTCGACTAGAACAGTCACCCAAAAATTCATTAAGTCAGTTAGGGCAGCAGGCAGGCGTATCTAAGACGTCAGCTTGGAAAGTAACAAAGCTAGTTCACTTAAAGCCGTACTAAACAATTGTGGTGCATAAAATTACAGAAATAGACCAGGGGCCTAGGATTAGATTTTGCAACTGGTACCTGCAGGGTGTCCACGATGGCACTGTTGATCCGCAACTGACGTCACATTTAAATGCTTAGCACATACAAGTTTATGAAGCGTAGTTATTATGAAATATTCCGCGGCCGACGGTCGAACAATGCCGGAAGCTGACCGCTCGCTCGCCGGGAGCAGTTTCTTCCTTGTAGCGCTATTAGTATAAATATAAATAAAAGAAAAAAATATGCAAGTTAGAAACAGATAACCACAAATCTTAAAGGACGCACATACCTTCAAGGACACGCATTTCCAAATGGGTAGAAAAGAATGAAACAGAAAAAAATATAGCTTTATAAAACAGAAATACAAGTTCAAAAATTGCTCACCACCATTCAGTTCGTTGGTTGGAATTATCAAACGTTCATCAATTCCTACAAAAGACAAAAATCAATGGTAGAAAACTAGCAACACTTGACAGTATAATGAACAATCACTAAAAAATTTCTTACCATACTCATCAAACTGGCTCAACTCAGCTGTACCTAAAACCAAATTCTTTAGACCGTGAACACTAAAACAAACTTGAACAATTTATTGATATGTATTTCTAGCTCTTACCAGGAAGAGCCCAATTACTAATTCATCCCATAATGAGTACATTTCTGTGAAAGAAACATAATATATAGTACATTATTTAAGAGTGAACTATAATAATACAGAGTATGCTATTGAAGAATGTTGAAAATTTTTACAAGTGTTATTGAACATACCTTCGTAGTTGAAGAGATCTTCAGACATGGCTACTGGAATTCAGAAGATACACGACCTTACTCGTCGAACTGCAGCGCAGAAGTGATTGCGGCTTGGTGAAAACAGGCTATTTATACCTGTTCTCTGCGCGATATCTAGGTCAGCGTGGCGGATGTCGGTTACAACAGGTTCCTACCTGTCCGCGGAATCGATTTCTAGCCGTCACGCAGGTCCATAAGCGCCCATGTAGCCGCCACGCAGGAGTACCATCTACTAACCGTTCGTCTAGAAATCGTATCCCGATACGACCATCGAGATGGTGTAACATGAAAGGTGAGCAGCAACATGTTTTCACTGATGGTTCAATCTCGATTATCTCGTGCCCACTGGAAACGTAATTGACGAATTCAGCAATATACGCCAAACACTTGCCAAGATCGCCCTCTATCCTGCTTTACAGAGCAGGCAAGCCTCCGGTCTCCACCTTCTGAGGGGCGTGCGGTGATTCGCAACCTGCTATTGTCCTCGGCGATTAGACTGATGCGGTGTAAAGTATTGGTGACGAGTAACAGTGCCGTGAGTGACATAGTGAAAATATCTGGATCCCACTACCATGATGTTCTAAGGGATCGTGAAATTGAACTATTAAAATATACAGCCACAATTGTTCTGTGTTTGTTTGTGTATCTGGAGTAGGATTAGGAGTTTATTCTACCATTTTATCATTTTAGGTCAGAACTATTGTAAAGTGTAAGGCTCTTGACGACATTTAGGCGCGACTAAACACGATAATTAGAATGGCCTTTGCTGAACTAGACCACGTAGATCATGATGTCATAACAAATCTTCGAGAGAATATTTATGGACAGAGAGTTATGAAACTCGGAACAACGCCTAAATCCCTAGAAGAAACCTTAACTGTACGTACCTGATATTACAAATTTTTCGTTTGCTGGTATAGAAGTCCTAATATAAGAGTCTGAAGTCGTCCATTTGGTGGTTTGTTGCAGATGCTGGATGCAAAGGATTTCGTCAATGATAGAGAAGTTAAGTTCATGTTTCGCAGAGAATCCGTGGTTGCAGTTGCCACAGCCGAAAATCTGACGTGCATTTGTGACATACACTCGAATGTTTTTTGCGATGGGACTTTTAACTATGCTCCAAAAGTTTTCCATCAGATTTACACGTTCACGCATTCAAAAACGGCATTTACCTTCCTTTAGTTTTGTTCTCTTTCCTGGAAAAGTAAAAAAGTGTACACCAATAAGTTGATTTTTTTAAAAGGTTTGTGTGAAGAAAGTGGGGTAACTTTTAACCCTCACTGTATCACTGTAGACTACGAACTTGCGATACACAACGCAGTCAGAACAGTTTTTCCTTTATGTTCGTTGAGGGGGTGCTCATTTCATTTAGGACAGTCGTTGTACCGAAAAATAAAAAAATTGAGAGTAGTCGGCCGTGAATATTTGAGTAAGGATACTAAGACGGGAGAATGCTTCAAATGGTTTACAGCATCTTGCACCGTGTGATGTTCCTGAAATATTTTTCAGTAAATCACACCGGTATCGACTTTTAGGACGTAGGTTGCGAATCACCGAACACCGCTTCTGAGATGAGGTGTGGACGTATACCATCTCGTCGCCTACTCGTGGTTTCACCATCCTTCAATCACTTTTGGAAAATACTCACTACAATAGCACGCGATCAGCCTCTCAGTTTCCGAGGTGATTGTTCCCATGTGCTGGGCCCTAACAATCTGCCCTTTGTCGACGTCACTTATGTCAATGGATTTCCCCATTTGCCACATACATATTCACTAGAATAACTCCAGATACATAAGGATACAATTAAATACATTTGTAGCAGTGATGTATATAAATATATGAATTACTTTATTGTAATTTGAAACGGTTTTTGTTGTGTTCTTACAGAAATACCTAAAATGTGTAACTTTGATGACGACCATAACCAGTGAAGGTGTGTCATCCGGAACAGTGTACAATAATATAAGCAACATTAAAATAAAATTGTCCGCTAGAACATTATCTTGCTTAAGACAAAAAACCTCATATATTTCAATGGGGGGCTACAGGAAATTGTTATTCTACGCCTTCTCTATTAAAACAGCTGAGCGACAGTTTCGTTCGACATTGAAGTGTTATGATCAAAACCCAATTGTGTAACCTTGTAAATGCAGCTGAGTGAACGAAGTGCAATATTTACTTCTCTAAATTCCCTGATGGATGGAGCAGATAAAGAGGTGTTGACCTATTCCCCCCATCCCCTCTCCAAAGTCAGTATAGATGAATATGTTCTGATAACATGTATGTGTCAGACAATACGAGTTATGTGTAGGCTGCTGTTAACTTTATTAAATGACTAATAAACAATGGCATAAAGAGCAAAAAAAAAAAAGAAAGAAAGAAAAGTTGTATCATGCTACAAATTTCAGCGAATTTAAAAATAAATCCAAATACTTACCCCACACTCTATGCATTAATATTTCCTTAATTAAGGTCAAGTTTTTATCATAGCGTTTCACATGAAATAAGGTCGTATGAGCAGTTTTACTCACTCAGTTTGACTATTACACAATTGAAAGCCAGTTCCATATGGCAGAAAAACACATTCAACGGTGGAGGCCACCGAAACTGCGATATATAAAACGGGCACCATCACTGAGCTTCATCTAATACGGAAATTTGTTTGGTCAAAAAGTTAATCCTATTGGAGACAAACAAGAGTTTGAACAGGAAAAAACATTGGTCGAATTACAGAATTGGCTAGGAGGCTACGAGTTAACATGAATTGATACGAACTCTATGGGAGTCCATTGGTGGGGTGATACGAACATACTATATAGACCCGGTGCAACATGTCAATCCCTACAGAAAAGTATGTATAAATTGTACAAACCAAATGATCGTAACAATTCTTGATGCTGAAGACATATCTCACACGATTACTACGTCTGTTCATGAATGGAACAGATGAAGCGACGAGGAAACAAGAAGTATTATTATGCATTACTTCAGAGCACCGTGTTGATGAGTGAAGTGACGGCAGCTCAGCAGAATAAGAAACGGACCCATTCTACAACAGTTAATGACACAGTTAAGTAAATTTTATTGTAGTTTGATACGTTTTTTTTGTTCCCTTAAAGAAACACTAAAAAAAAAAGGAATAGCTTTGATGAAGACCTAACCAGTGTAGGTGTGTCATCTGAAACAGTATGTAAAGTCTAATATTTTACTGCTCTCAATTCTCTGCTGGATGTACCTACACCAATAGCATACGAATAGGGATAGATGTATGCATTCAGTGATAAAGCAAATTTTATATTGTAACGAGCCGCGCTGTCGCCACGTTACAAGGTGCATTTTTATTATATATGTAATAATATAAGAGTAATTTACATAAATCTTGGGCGACCACGTGAATAGATTTTTGTTGTAATTTTATAAAGTACGCAAGATTCCAAGTGAGGACTGTAATGAAATGGTGAACTTATACAGTGTATCGTAGCAAAGCGAATATTCAAGAGTTATTGAGCTATGTAGGCTTGAAGCTAATCTTGGTCTTTCCGAGCCATGGCGACAGGAAGTCGCGGATTTGGGATTTGCCAGACCACACACCCTGCTCCCTGGGGATGGGTCACTCACCGAGCGGGAAAAGCCTGCCGTCCGAAACCCGAATGTTCTCTCGCCCCGGCGAACTTAGCCGAATATGTCCGACCTCTGTTGGATTCTTTGGCCAAATCACATATCGAGGATATCACGTGACATTAGGTGCCGACCTGAAGGTCCAATCAAAATGAGCGTATAACTCAAAATCCTGGGAATTTTTGTTGTATGTGAGCTTCGAGACTACAAATGGGCGGAGCAAGAAGTTTCCTCGTGGACCGAAGAGCGAGGAGCTGACATTCTAACTTCGATCGCACCAGTCTGAGGTTGACTTGGAAAGTTGACTTCTTTCGCTAACCGCAGCTTGCCTTGCTGGAGCAAGGTTATCACCGCAACACAGCCGGTAATGCGATGATGCGCATTGCCAGACCAGAGATGCCTATAGCCGACTTGTGAGATAATCTCACATATCGTGGGTCCGCTACACTCATCACAGACATCAGACGCAGAACTACAATGGTAATTGATTACGACCAAGCCATGTGATTGTGCATTCCGTGAAACAGAACCCGTAAGCGACTTTGAGAGGATAGGTCCATGTTCTCACTTTGTAATTGTAAAAACCCCTGAGCTAGCGGCATAATTTGCCAGAACTAGTTATTTTCGAATGATATATTGTTCATTCTGGCGCCCATGATTTTCTTTTTTAACTGTAAAGTCACAGTATTATGATGCCTTTGTCTGAGGTAGTCATAACTTGTATTTTTCATTGTTTCCAGTTGTCATTATTTCTTGCATTTTGATTCTGAGATATTTAAAAGTAAATATACAATTGTTTGCTTGCTCATGACGGCTAATTGTAACTCTGAGCGTTGCTTTTATGATTTTGCCAATTTGTGTTAATGTTAACGGTAAATTCGCTCAGACTTGTAATCGCCAGTGATAAGAAAATAAATGTCATATTGTGACAATTTTTCCTAAATTCCAACTAACGTCGAGATTCTTGCTAAATTAATAAATTTCCACTCCTTCATAAAAATTAAAATTAAAAATCCACAATTATTAATCATAAAGGTATGAAAGATAATTGTAACGTGGTTTGCCCACCAAGGCACCCACCACATAATGTCGCCCAACGCTGGTGCCAGATGAGACATTACTTCTTAATGTCTGCGAACTTGGTGGCACTAATTCAAATTAATACAATTTGGAGCCCAAATTCAGAAAGTTTCATGGAATGTTGCACATGGTTTTTGGCTGTTTTATTATTCTTGTAGTCAATAGATATTCATACAAGATTTTATTTTGATGTTTCACTTATATTTTAATGCATAAAGTTCATTTTGTTTCAATGCATAAAATTTATTTTGTTTCAACGCATTAAAAGGAAGTTCATTTGTGTATTTCAATTGAGATGCAATACACTTTGTATTGTAACAATTTTGTGATCAGTTTCAAATTTTTAAATGAGTAACGTCAGTGTTGATTTCTTAATGCATGGTAGCTTGTAAGAAAATTAAAGACACGCATGTCTTGCCCATGTGTTTGAAAGTAAGTCTGCTTTCATGGTGTTGTGTTGCATGATTCATCGTTGCTTTTCTCTTGCTGTATTTTGGAGGGGTATATGTATTTGTGTGTATTGAAATTCGCGGTATTTTTGTTGTTGTGAATCTAGATTTCGTCATTGCACAATTGCGGTGTAAATTCATTGTTTGTGTGTTCATATGAAGCTACGATCTCGTACGATAAAAGATTTCGATATGGAAGATCAGTCTGATAGGCAAAAATCTCCCGAAATCATGAACGAGGTTCAGTTAACAGAATGCGGAATATTGGCTGCAGGGGAGGGGAACGTAAGTTCTGAAGTTCCGACCCACTCATATAGTTCGCAGTCTACTTTGTCGCCACAGGAAGATATGGAAAATTTTCCGTCACCTGTAGGTGAAATGACACAGAATACGCCCACACATTCAGAACAGACACAACAAATGGCCCAAATTCCTGTAGAGTCACCACCCCCATCATCACAAATGCTAAACATGTTGATGGCTGCAATAGAGCAATTGAGCCAGAAAAGTAGCCAGCAATCTCTGGAATCAAGGCAGCAATTTGATTCACAAAGGCAGCAATTTGATTCACATAGACAGGAATTAAACAAGCGTTTTGATTCACAAAAGGAGGAATTAAACCAGCGTTTTGATTCACAAAAGGAGGAAAATAAGAGAAATTCGGATTTGCTTAAGCAGAGTTTTGATTCGCAAGCTGCGATATTAACAAACTTGGACGAAAAATTATCCACCTTACGTTCTGAGGTCACAAAAGAAATATCTGAATTCAAGTCTGAGATAGCTAAAAATGTTTCTAAGCTGGAAAAGGGTACGGAAGAAGTAAGATCTACCTGTGCTTCTTTGCAAACGGCCAACAAACAATTATCCAAAAGACTTGACGCCGCCGACCTGTCCATTGAACAGATGCGAAACGAGAACGGCCAAAACCTAGGACAAATTTCGGAATTTGTTCACAAGGTCAAAGACCTTACTGAACAAAACATCCGAAAACTTGACTCGGAGGTGACTGCCGTAGCAAGTTCGGTCGAGCTCGTTAAGACGGCACAAAACGAATTAAAATTGTCACAGGACGAACTGTCGGAAGCCACTAGTTCTAAGCTCTTACGGCTAGAAACTAGAATGAAAGAACTAAGTAGTTCTAATGCCGGCAATGTTCAAATTCAGGGTAGTGGCATGTATTACGCAGCTGCCCATATTGAATTAAAGCTCCCATATTTCGGATCCCGTAAAGACATTAATCCGAAAGCATACCTCGCTGAAATGGAGAGGTACTTTCATATAAAAGGGGTTCCCGAAGCGATGAAGCTTATCCTGGTTGAGCAGTCATTATCAGAAGCCGACCGTCTTTGGTTTCAAATCACTTGCGAACCGGAAATGTCATACGACGAGTTTCGGAAAGTGTTTCTTGAAACATTCTGGTCTAGCAAGATCCAAAACCAAGCGAGAATAAAATTGTATCAGGGCAGATATGTCCCGAAGCAAAATTCATCTATGGAGAGATATGTGAATAAATTGCTAGTCCTCACTAGGCAGTTCGATGTTCGGATGTCGGACGGGGAGTTTGTGGAAATGGCCACGGCACATTTCGGTTCACAAGTCCAATCCCTAATAAATCCAGTTCCTCATACGTACTGTGCCAGAGTTGCTGGACACGTTAAGGAATTTAGATCGGATAGGACGGCAAGCATGTAACTTTGAGCGGCGGGAAGCCGACAATGATAGCTTGGAACCGCAAGTAGAGATGAGGCCACACGAAACTAACGGAAAGGGACGCTCGCATAAAAATTCCCAAAGAGGAAATTTTTATAACAAGCGACAGCCCGATGCCGATGGTGAACCACGTCGTAATAACGGCGATACAAATGGAAAGCCGGGAAATTCATTTTGGAAGAACGGGAATGACCGCGGAGATGGCAAGAATTTTGGCAAGGAACGGGCTACAATTAATGCAGTTGCCGTAGAATACGAGGATTCCAAAGTCCAAGGCCAGCAAAAGGAAGAAAAGAATATGTGCGATAGGACGGCTGCACCCGGAAACGATGCGCCGCAATGAGGCCTTCCGGGGGACACTAGAATGGTGGAATGCATCAATATAAACAATTTGGCCTACTGGCGTGGTGAGGGGCCGGAAAATAGCGAAGACGACGCTAATATGGATTCCCAAGGCGAAATAAGCAGATGCACCAAGTGTCCCCAAATATCGATCATAGCATACGGAATAAAGGCTAACGTGTTAGTCGACTCCGGATCTTCTATCTCCGCAATTCTCACAAAAATTTATGTTACAATTGAAGAGCAAAAATCCGCGATTGAAAGTAATCCCGACCACTCAAGTTACGGTGGTGCCTGCCCTCGGGAAAAGAGAAAAGATCGTCAGCTCGCAGGTGTTCATCCCGATGAAAATCGCCAACAGCGAATTATCGCTTTCAATGCTGGTTATCCCCGGATTGACCCAAGACGTGATTATTGGTTGCGACCAACTTGAAAAGCGTCGGGTAATTCTGGATTGGGGGGAAGGAACCATCAAGCATTTGGTGCCAGAGGTATTGCACTGGAAAAGCGAGGCTCACTCGCAAAATCTGGAAATAAAGATTTCCGATAGAGTGCAAGATCCCGCGGAACAAAATAGCGAGCGTATTCACGGGGAAGGAGCAGCCATAAGCGCTTTAGCTGACGAACGAAGCCTCATTCTTGAGAATTTGACCGCTAAGGTCCAAGAAAAAATTAATTTGGCAGTAGCACAAAAGCGTGAGCTGTGTAAAGTCTTGGAAGAGAACTTGCAGGCGTTTTCGTACCGTCCTGGGGAGATACGCAATTATGTGCACAAGTTCCGGGTCAAGGACAATAGCGCCGCTGAAGG
Source organism: Vandiemenella viatica (assembly GCA_031002005.1). Classification (NCBI taxonomy): domain Eukaryota; kingdom Metazoa; phylum Arthropoda; class Insecta; order Orthoptera; family Morabidae; genus Vandiemenella; species Vandiemenella viatica. The sequence continues at coordinate 6,971 of JARYHS010008737.1, read as the reverse complement.
GACGCACGTATAGTATCCCACACAAGTTGCGGCAGGCAGCTCAGGTAGCTGTTGCGGAAATGGAGCGGAATGGGATCATTACCCCACGTCCTTCCATGCACCTCAACCCGGTCACTTTTGTTGTTAAGAAGGACGGGTCGGTTCGACCTTGTCTCGACGCCAGACTACTTAACCAAAGGATAGAGGCGGACGGGGAAGAGAACGGAACGAATTCAGGACCTCATGACGCGGTTCCACGGGAAGCCCTGGCTGACCACTCTAGACGTAACGTCAGGTTTCAATCAGGTGGTACTAGATGAAGAGTGCCAGCCATATACTGCGTTTGTCTTCCAAGGAAGGCAGATGTGTTTTAAAAGGTTGCCATTCGGGATAAAGGACGCCGCTTCCGCTTTTATTAGGGCCATGAATTACGTGTTACCGCCCGAGGTTAAAGAGTTCTGCTCGGTGTATGTCGATGACCTTCTCATCGCGTCCGAAACGTTTCAACAACACTTGACGCATTTGGATACGTTACTGAAAGTAGTGGCAAAGAGCGGGCTCACTCTACGGCCGGACAAGGCCACTTTATGCGCTCACGAAGTCGAATATTTGGGATTCAGAATTACTCCCGAAGGGATTTCGCCTTCCCCGAACAAGATACGGGAAATCGAAGAAATGGCGCCGCCTACCAAATTAAAGGAGCTCAGGAGTTTCTTAGGAGTGTGCGCGTATTACAAAGGGAATGTGCCAAACTTTGCGCAAATCCTGCATCCCCTATATAGCCTCTTAAAAGGGGGACGGAAATGGGAATGGCGGGAGCCACAACAGGCCGCATTCCTGAGGATTAAGCAAATCTTTGCGGAACAAATTTGCCTGGCCCATGTGGATTTTCAACAACCATTTTATTTGTACACCGACGCCAGTTATCTTGGAATTGGCGCCTGTCTTCACCAGAAAGGGGAGGATGGTAACATGAAAATTGTTGCAACGGCAAGTCGAACACTAAGGCCGGCAGAGGGACGATATTTTATCTGCGAACTTGAGATGCTTGGAATATTTTATGCAGTACAAAAATTTCAAACAGTATCTATGGGGTAGTGAAACCTACTTAAGAACTGACCATCAAGCTCTCACTTTTCTCAGAAGCGCCACGTTTACGAACAACCGGATTGCTCGCTGGGCGATGTTCCTACAGCAATTTAATATACACATCGAGTATTGTAAAGGGTCGGAAAACGTGATGGCGGATTATTTAAGTCGCAACGCTAGAGACCACCCTTCCGAGGAACAAAGACGCCTACGGGCAAACGAGGTGCTAATCTCTGCCATAACCCTTGCCGATGGCACGACCTCGGCGGAATTGAAGGAAAAACTTATATCGGCTCAAGAGCGGCAGGCCGACATAAAACGGGTTCGTGCGTACTTGCGACGAGGAGAATACGCGGACGATGTACACATCCGCAACATAGCAATGCTGTGTACAATGGAAGGAAATGTTTGCTTCCGAAGGGAGGACGCTAACAGCCGTTGGAAGATATGGCTTCCAGAGTCGCTGAATTCCTCGATCGCGAGTACATACCACATTCAGTGCGGACACCCGGGGACAGAGCGGTTGTACCACACGATCCGCGCGGAATATTTCGCCAAGGCACTCCGGAAGAGCGTCGCGAAATGTACGCGCACGTGTGAAATTTGCCAGAAGGCAAAACACCCTAACATGAGGACGGCAGGACCATACGCGCCAATGGTACCGAAGGGGCCAAACGAATTAACTTGTGTCGACCACTTCGGCCCGATCCCGGCCGGAAGATATGGATTCCGACATGTGTTCCTCGTGCTAGATGCGTTTACAAAATATGTTAAATTGTATCCAGTTGCAAAGCTCAGCACGAGAGGATCGCTGAAAATAATGTTCGAGCGATACATACCCCATTGCGGACCAATGAAAGCCGTGTTGTCAGATCATGGTAGCGTCTTTTACAGCCCCAAATGGAGGAAGGCTTTTGAAGACAGGGGAATAAAAGTCATTTATTCTTCTATACGATGTCCTCAGGGTAACAACAGCGAGAGATTTATGCGTCAACTGAGTGTATATATGCGAACACTAATTGGGGACAATCACGCTTCATGGGTAAAGCATATTCCTACAATAGAAAACTATTTTAACTACACTGTGAACTGCGCGACGTTATATCGCCCCATTGATTTGCAGTTCGGAGCTCAGGCCGCTATGTTGGCAGAGAAAGTAGTACGTTTCCCGAAGGACCAACCTCCCAAAAACTTGGAAAATGACCTAAATAGGGCGTACGAATTTCTGATGGAGAAGGCGACTAGGCGGCAGCTCAAGCATGATCAATCCAAAACGCAGACGTTCGAGGTTGGCCAGCAGGTTTTGCTGAGAACAATAACTCCTTCCGACGCACAGCGGAAGGTGATATCGAAGTTTTTTCTGCTATATTCCGGGCCTTATTCGGTTGCCAGAGTGATCTCGAAGAATTGTTATTTGTTGACGGACGGACAAACCGAGATCGGGCCTCATAACGCCCGGAATTTAAAGCCATTTCATACAAAGTAACGGTTTCGAAAGAGTGGGGAAACAGCTACCATCGAACAGCTGAGGTCATTAACGCAGGTAGGCAGCTGAACTCAACCGGCAGGTTCCTAGAATTCTGGCGGTAGCGCATACCCAAGAATGAATGGGAAAGAAAACAAAAGTTTCACGCCTCGTTCTAGCGGTATTTCGCGTACCCTTACTGTAAATTGTATAGTATTCCGTAAATTAGATTAAAACTATTGTTGGACAGCACATGTTTTGCTCAGAATTGTGTGCACTCAACGAAAATAATTTCAAGGTTTATATTTTTGCTTTATATAGATTCATAGTATTCTGCTAGCGTGAAATCTCAAAATTGCTTTGTATTGGCAAACGGAAAACCTGAGAGCGAACCGTTCTATGCACAAAGCTTACGACCTTTTTCATACAAGCTAAAGAAGCATAAGTGTATAAAAGAAAATATTCGCTAACTGGGATGGATTTCGGCATAAAACGTGGAGTATACGGACATGTTAAGAGGATTATAATAACTCCTAAATAAAGAAAAGGGAAATATTTTATTCTTTGAATGTCGAGATAATCTCGAGTCATCAATAGACCCATTGTGAAGGAATCGTAATATTACCGAGGAATGATAGTTACGCTATTCATTATCCTTTCAATTTGTGTGCCGAATGGATATTTTGGGTCCGCTTGTACGCCAAAGATGCTACAGCGACTTTGGTTGACGATGAAAGTTCACGTCAAACCGCATAATGTGTATAATGTCTCATATGGGAATGGTAAATTTTATAGAAATTCCATTACATATACCCATGAGCAAATACAGTTTCCTTTCGCCATGAAATTCGCAATCACTTCACAGACGGTATATTAAAAGTTAGAGATGTCGACCAATGAAAGACTAATTAGGAGACCACCTAACATTCAACGAGTAAGGTTCATAATTTACGTAACAAACGAAAACATGTACTTACATCGTTCATTCCACACCACGTTGAATTATAAGTAAATGCCGCGTCATTAAAATCTAAGATTACAGTTAGTGATATTTGACCATGAACACGAACACATCTCTCTGAAATGCTTGTTGAATTAACCGTCGGTCATGACGCAAATCACGTCACCGAATCCGACTAAACTATTCCGTTGTTTTGAGATTAAAACCGCGCAATGTAATGAGATATTTTACGCTCACCTCTAGCATCTTTATGGATGTTTGTTGAAGGCAGAATTATTTTTATGCACATGAGTAAAACATCACGCTAAATTGTAAATACAATGTATAGTTCAACCACTTTCTGCATAAGTGTTCTGACAATGTTTTGTTTTATTAATGTGTTTCATTTTAGTGATTTAATGATAAGATTTGATACAAGATATTTTCAAGATTATTATTATTTAAACATGTATGTAAATAATTTCTTTTCATGTATATTTTAGTATTGTGTTTAATATAACTTTGTATTTGGGAAGGCTACCTGAATTCACGTGCTTCTGTTTGTAAAGAATTGTAAGACGGCCAAAAGGACATATGCTCCCGTTATATATTCACCTTACAAGGCAGGAATACCGATGGTTATTGGAATCACATTTAAAATTAATGTAATTATAAAAATGCTTAAGTTTTTGTTGAGTCACAATGGAGATAGAATTAGGTAGTTAAAAATAAAATTATTGTACCATAATTTCATTTTTCACCAACGGCCGGCCATATTGTGTCGATGAAATATCCTTAGTCATCGTTAAATCTGCATTGGATCAGTGAGTTGACCTACCACATAACCGAAAATAAAATTTTCTGAAAGTGCGAAGTTACGTGATGGAATTTAGAGAGGAGTATTTTTAGGACAGATGAAAGACTTCTATTCCGTACATTATATGAAATTAAAGTGGGTTCAACAAAACGATTTAATATTTAATTTCCCAATGGTGTAGCAAATGCACGGAAAAAAATTATGCTATCTACATTAAAGAGACACTACTAGAAAAAATGAATGATGTATAATTCATCATGCTTTGATGTAAATTTAAATGTATGGTCATATTTTGTTATTTTTAGGTCATATTTACCAATTTTTAAGGCCATTTTTGCCTGCATATTTCTCTATTTTTTTGGTCATGAAGATCCTAGCCTTATTTATAACCATTGTTCACAGTGAGATTGAATGCCGTCTCGTTTACATTCACCTGGGCGTCCATGGGACATGTGGTAGTGATCGATGCCACCATAACAGCTGTAGACTACGTTAAAATTATTACGCACCACCTTAATGCCTTCATGCTTCATGTCTTCCCACGACGGGGATGGCATACGTGTTCCAAGTCACAAGGCCAGAATCGTGCTGCAGAAGATTGAGAAGCATGGTAGTAATCTCACTCTGATGTCTTGGCCACCAAATTCAACTAATATAACGTATCGGGGTCGCTATCGGGAGTCAGCTTAGCTCCCACAAACCACCGGTTCGCTATTTAAGTGAATGGCAACATCTGTGCCTAAACAACTGGTGCTAGATACCTCCGGAAACTTACCAAGGAATTGTCAAATCTATGTCAAGCTGAGTCTCTTCTGTATTGCGTTCCAAAGATGCACTACCACGCTATTAATTTGGTGGTCATAATATTTCTTCTTAACAGTGTAGATAAAATACACCTATCACGAGGGTATCTGAGTTATAACGATACGAAGCATGTTTCATGAGCACATAACAGTACATCCACAATATACTGTTTTTTTTTTAACTTATGGCTTTACGCCTAGTCGACGTCGAGGTCATTAGAGGTGGGATGGGACTGGGGACAAAGACCTGGAAGGAATTCGGCCATGGCCTTTCGCCTGGAGTGATTTGGGGAAACTCACATTTGGATGCCCGGACGGGGATTCGAACCAGCATCCACACGAATGCGAGGCTAGAGCATACTGTTGTCGACGATGGCTAAATTAAACCTTGGTAAACATATACAAAGCATCCGCCCCCCTGGCTCAAGTTGTAGCGGCACCGTGATGGTGTCCGGCGCTTGATATGGGGTTAGCTGGAACGAGTTCTAGCATTGGAAAAAATCTTCATCATCAGGTATTGGCCGTTGGTGGTGCATAATTCCTAGTCACCAGAATGTGCAGCAAAGACCTGGGTCACATATCCAATCTCCCCGCAGCGCGTGTGAAGTGAGAGTATGCGACACTGCTCATGGTGATTCGTATGTTGGATTGAGAAATCAATCTCGGCGGACCCTAGGTGATTTTTGGATGATTATAGCTGAGAGGGCACGGTCTGCAAAGGGTTTTATCCTCTCCTTTCTTTCATATTTCATCCACAACACTATAGACTGAACAAACACACCATCAAAGCCAGGAAAACCAGCCAAGTGCATCTCCCAGAGGCAAGGATAACACGTTCCTGTTAAACACTTACGCTCGAATGTCGTGTTTGACATGAACTTTAACTTTGAAGTATCTATCATAGTTCCACAGTTTGTAAGCTGTAGACTACGCTGACTCAGAAATGCTAAAATTTTGGAATAATAGAACATCGTATTTCGAGTATGTTATAATTGTTACGACATGCTGTTTTTTATTGCTCTATTTCTCGTCGACGTCATTTGAGGCGGGAAAGGACTGGGGGCAAAGAAAGGTAAGGGATTTGGCCATGGTCTTTTGAAGGAACCCTTCCGGTATACACCTGGAATGAGTTGGGTAAACCATGGAAACCCCAATTATGGATCACCGGACGAGGATTCGAACCCGCATACTCCCGAATGCATGGCCACAGAGTTACCGCTAACCCACCATGTTACGACCGCTGTTTACTTTCAGTATTCGCAGTTATTCTACTGAATATACAGTAACAAATGACGATGCCAACACTCAAATCAACTTTACTGAACGCCGTTGCGCAAGTTTCCTTATACTGTCTAACTGTTCCTGTATGTGTGCCGTTTAACTTGGCGGTCCATTCATGTCTTTGAGAGGAGCAGGTCGAAACCGCTCATATTCCCCCTACCGAGTGGTAACGCAGGTTCGAGTCCCTGTCCGGCTAGGTATTCCATGGTTTCCCTAAATCAGGGGTGGCCAACCCGCGGCCTTCCTTGAATATTTTTCCCGCTCGCGAGATTCATCACACTTTAACAAAATATACTTATTTACATAATACATAATATGTGGATCCATATATTCAAAATTTATTTAATTTATATTTATGTATCTTTTATATATAATTTTTAGTGTTATATATTTCTTTGAAATTTGCGTTTAGTATCATTATTATTATATTATCTATATTTACATATAAGAATAATAGTAAACACAATAATAATAACTCATTATGTTTCAATTTTACTCCAAGAAATGTCTATAGTGGGTCTAAATCTGATATGGGGATAGATAATTTTATATGCGGCCCGCGGAGTTATGATGCATTTCCATAGTGGCCCGCGAGAT